>CAJNOQ010001044.1:0-36767 GCA_905250885.1 Didymodactylos carnosus | reverse complement strand
AAATGAGACTGGTTGATATGCAACACAGTTCGTTTAGTTACAGGCGGAGTGACGAAAATTGATCGCTACGAGAATTAGTCGCTCAATGAAATTGATCGAATGTTTTTAGATACAACACCTACTATTCATCTTGCAACAGTAGTTTTAGATTGTTTTATGTTAGTTATTAAAATCATCAAGATGCTTTCGATCTCTTTATTTATTTTAACGAGGACCGTCTGTTTAACAAATGTACATATTTGAAAGTAAAATTAGTATTAACATACGATAAAATAGTTGGTTTCAACAGGCTTTTATAAAATGTTTTTGAAAGCGTAAAAAGGCACTGTAGGTTAAAAACTGGTATGGATTATTAAGGAGGACGCTTCAACCTATACTCATTCAGCGAAAAATCACAAAATCGATTTTCTGGGGTAGTATCGTCCTTTATTTACATGAATATCGTACAGTATCAGTCATATATTATTTAGATAATTGTATGAAATTGGAACGACACCATTTATTTTAAGCATAAAAGACATCTTTCAAAAATCTCCGCGATATATATGTCGTAATCTGAATAATAATTCAGTAACGATTATCAGGATATCCCTCTGCATTCTTGAGAACACGCACCATGTGATCGGAATGCCCAGCGTTATGATTTTATATCTAAAATATTTATTGTTTAAATCACTTTGTAGACGATTACTTTTGTAGTGCTAAAAGTAATCGTGTTATTTTATGAATGGATATGAATTATCAATTCAACTAAGCCGTTCTTTGTATTATACTATGGGGATTTGATTGCTTATCAGAGCATTAAGCCTCAAGCATTTGAATAGAGAAAGAGAATACATTAAGATGTATTGCAATTGAGATTTATTTCACATTCGTCCAACTCCACGAGATTACTTAGTGAGAAATAGTATATTTTTTTCCTTTTTCTCTGTGAAATACAATCGGATGAATGTGGAACAAATCGCAATTGTAATAGTAATACATCTCAATACATCCTCTTTCTCTAGAGATACTAGAGGCCTATAAAATGATCCGCTCCGCTAAACTGAAACTACCCTTGTACTTTAATTTTCGTCTCAAAACATTCTTTCCAAACAGTGAATTATTTCTTATACTTAAAAATAATAGCAAGTAGTACATCGATTGTTTAAAAAAACGATCAGAGAGATGAAACAAAAAACAGTAGAAAAGAAAATGGCTTTACGTTATTTATATCGTATTATGTGTCGAACGCGACATATAATACCACCAATAAAATATATTGAATATAACGAATAAAACTGGAAAGAATAATCGAGACCATTTGTCGATGTCATTAACGTCATGTACATGGGGTAAACTTTTTGTAACGGTATTTGCTTTCAATTTCACAGCACTAACAAATCGATTGGCTCTCGAACGTTTTTGTACGGATTTAATACGTGATGGTGGCGATGATAAAAATGTTTTGCCGTATAACATACTTCCACGAATAATCGTATTTAATCGTGGTGGTTGAGGAGTCTGTTCGTCTTCAACAACATTACGTTGAATTAAACAGTTTTCTCTTGAATGATTTGATTCAGTTCTGTTCCGTAAACTTAATATTGGTGAACTACGTCCGCCTGTTTCTTCCTCAATTTCAAATTCTTCCTACGAGCGAGAAAATATGTCTTAATATTACTTATTCGACTAATACTCTGTTTTACACATAGCCATTTGCGAAATCAAGCTGTTTTTACTTTTGGTTCAGCGAGTGTTTTGGTTATAGTGCAGTGTATAAAAATCAGCCACTCTGAAAAATCTTATCATTTTCAAAAGAATACGATCAACGTCATTGAGATTGAATATTTTTCAGGAAAGAATTATCCTCATCAAATATTTATATAACAAGTTGATATAGCAGCAGAAAATAATTTGGAAAACTCGTGAATTTTTATTCTGCTGTTCAAAATTTTGATCACAATCCTATGGGATTTTTTACGTAAACGAGATACTCGTGCACATCTCTACTTACACATCGTTGTTGTTTTATTTTTTCTGCAGCTTTTCTTTTTCTTCTCTTCGCTCGTGTGCCCCAATATAGATAATTGACAGCTGCGTATTCGAGTAGAGCAGCAAACACGAAAACAAAACACATAACGAGATAAATATCTATTGCTTTTACGTAAGATATTCTCGGAAGAGATGACCGAACACCGGTACTGATTGTAGTCATTGTTAAAACCGTCGTTATTCCTACAACAAAAGTTTAATAATGAACTATTTTATCTCTATAATTTGTTGCGTTATACCTAGGGCTACACGAGCTGAGGTTGCTTCATGATTAATCCAGAAGCTCACCCAACTCAACATGACGATTAAAATCGATGGTAAATATGTTTGAAATAGAAAATAGCCAATATTTCGTTGTAATATGAAACTTAACGATAATCGTTGATAAACACCTTGAAATAATCAAGTTATAGGAATTTAAAAGAAGAATGGTCTTGCACCGACCTGTTGCTAGATCCATGCCGTAAGAAATTGTATTATAATCCATTATTGTAAACTGTGGTAATTGTACTTTATCCAAATCCAATATAGATCGTTTTCCATTTTTCCATTGCATAATCACATCAGCTTGAGTGTATCCATCTGAAATTTTGAAGAATTATTAAAATACTTGTAACAATATCCCTAAGAACCAGTTACATGATTCAACTTCAACAGTACAATTTTGACGATCTAACGGGTACCGGCGCAAGTCCATCATACACGCCAGAGTACTTGTAAATCTAAATAATTCGTATCAATTATTACTAGTCGCTAGTAGTTATACGATGAGAGAAAAGAGTAATTTTACCTCATTCCATATACGATATCTCCATTACCAGTTAAACGTATCATCTTATTCTTCTCCGTAACATCATGTAGATAAGCACTTTTATCGTTTGGAAAAAATGTATCCGGTAACCAAAGTCGATCAATAATTTCACCAGTCAATGTCATTTCTTCACTAACATTGCCAAATGCTTAAAAATGAATACTGCTAAAGTTTTAAATAACATCATATCGAAACAATTTTAGATTTTTTTTTCTATACCTAATCGATCATCTCTCCAATATTGATTTAAATAAAGTGTTAACGTATAATCCATATTTACTTCAGATATACTATCAAAACTTCCTAGACGAATTTCTATATCGAGAAGAAGCGGTGTTTCTAAAAGAAGGAGATTAATATCTTAGTATTATATAGAGTACAAAAGTCTCAGCATACTTCCAAACGATGGTCTCAAACGAATATCATATGATTTTAATAAGTTTTCTATTGCAATAGACACATCCCTGAGTCGAGCAGCATTCATTTTCTGAGCACTCCTAAGAAAAAGAAAATTATAGCACGTCTGATAAAAAATAATTTATATATAGAAGATAGCATCTTTTGAAGAGTCTTCAATGTGTAATATTTCAATATCCTATAGAAACTAATATATATCGAATTGGAAAGTTTTGGTATGGAAAGCACCACAGACAATCTGCTTTATCTACTTTTTAGTTTATTTTCAATGTTAATTCGTCATTACGAAACTCTATTACGAAAAATTTAGACTAGTGTATGTATTTATTACGTAATATAATTAGATTTTTCAATATCACATGTTCATAAAAATAAACTATGTTTTACTGAATGTTGTTTTTTAATATAATGCGAGCGCCACTATGTTATTGTTTCTACCTTGAGGCAGCCTTTTCTTAATTATAATAATGAAATGTTTTTCACCAACTTTTCTCGGATTGTCAACAAAAAGAATATTTATATAACACGAACTTGTTTATTTTTCGCAATAAAAAGATCGATATAATTTTTTCCTTCTAATACAATAACGTGAACAATTTCGTGTAATTCAACACATTGTACTTAATGAAATAGAATTTGCTTGAATAAACACTCTAATATATTTTTAATTAAAATGTGGACATATATGTGTGAAAAAGACAAAAAATCTATCATCCTTACAAATCATTATTTCGGGTGATTGCTACCAGAAGTGAGGTAAGCTCTTATAAACTTGATACTAGAACCGAGGTCAAGTATTATTCAGTACATATGTTAAATACATTCTGGTTATGATGATCAAAATAGTTGTCAAGTCATTAAAACAAAAGTTTCACAAATTTTCTCAATTTTGAGTCTAATGTTTGAATCTTTCTCAGTAAGCAATAAGTGAAAATACCAAATGAAAAACTGTTTCACATTAGTGCAATAAATGGCGAAGACTAGATTTCATTTTGACTATCCATATGTTAGAAATCGACTGTAATAGACAAATCATAAAATTTATAATGAAGGCAAACAACGAGAGGCTATCATTGTCTTTTATTAAACGTGTTAAAATCAGTGATTGATATCTAAAGTATCAATCTAGTGACACTTACCGACGGAATACAACAACAAATATTTGAATTATCATTAATAGTCGGAAATAGTCGCGCATACTCTAATGATAAATAAATAATCATTTGAAAACGTAATCGAACAGTAATATTTGTTAATCTGAAATTGTATCCCATGGACGAGAAGCACCTAGCTGCATAAAGATTAATTACAATCTAAACATCTAGAGAAGAATTGATTACTATATAATAATCAATAGCACTACCCAACAAATTCATATTTGAGCTTTTATTATCAAAATTAAAGTGACAGAAATGACTTACTCCTCTCCTCTCTTCTTTCCTCATGGTGATTTATTCTCTGTTTTGCCGTATAACTATCTATAGTTCTTCCGGTTAAATTTTTCTCTAATTAAATATGCTTAGATGCGTAACAGTTCTCTCTTTATGTTTTCTGTTCTTACTATCGTTCACACACACATATACACACACACACACACACACACACACGCATATAGTAAAAAGATAGTAAAAAAGAGATTTGGGAAGGAAAAAACTTTCATATAAATCAAGAAAAAAAATAGATTGTTTCAACAATCTCTATGTATTAACATGGACAATAAATCATTGGGAAAAAAGGAGAACCTGCTTGCCAATAGATAAAACATGAAGATTAAACAAGAATTTACAGGATTATAGCCTTCTATGTACGTGTAGATGTGTGCTTATAAGAATAGTTTTTGTTTCTGTCCTTTTGTTTTGTTTTTTTTTTGTTCTATAAACCAAATGTGATGATGAGTTGTTTGTGCAAAAAAAATAATCGATCAAGAAAATCCAAACACAACTTATTATAATGGTACACATATTTAGAGAATGATTATTAATAAAAGAATTTGAGTTCAAATCATTGCAGATGTAAAATTATGTTTTAAAGTTTCAAATCATTTATTAACGACAATCAACTAGGTCGTGATCGTGCTAAGAGAAAAGAAAAGATGAAATTAGAAAGTAGATGATGATCTCAACTCTTTTTGTACTTAGTGCTCTACAGTTTCATGACGAACGAATTAAGTCTGTACCATTGAGAATTATTTTTACTTACTGATCTACGAATTACTATTAAAGCAATATTAATTATTTCTAATCTTTTAGTCTGTTTATCCCATCTAAATAAAGATTTGTTGTTCTGATAGAGAAGACTACTTACTTGGAATATATTTTAATCAATTTGTGTAAACTCTATAAAACGAATAAAGTTTTCAAAATGAAAATTATTTGCTAAGAAAAAAATTGGAATAGGATTTTCACTATTCCAAATACTGATGTATTAATTAGAAGATAAAAACACAAACTGAATTTAATTTATAGAGAGTCAAACTCTTTGCTTTATTTCACACATGTGTTGTTAGATCAACGATTGTCTATACTTCTTTGTTATAAGACTGTTATTTTCTTTACACAAAACAAATGTGAGACAGAAGAAACAAAGTTGAAAACATGCTTACACAGCATGGACAAATAAAGAATAAACAAACTAATAATAACATTTAAGCTCAAATAAAAAATGAATAAACAATTTGCTCTAAACAAATAACGTAGAGATCACAACAATAAAACATATGACGATGTGTAAAATTGTCTTAGTATGAATTGTTTGACGGAAAAAATGTTTTATGGAAGAATAATGTTGTAAGGAGATTAGAAATCATCTAAGAGTGAATTCAACAAGAACAGAAAGGCAAGAACAAAAACAGCATCAACCGGATGATAGAAGTTTGATCAACTTATAAAAAATATACTTGTTGTTGAGCACAAAATAACTCACAAATAATTAACAGACAAAAAAATGAAGAGAAAAACCTTTTATCGACATTTTTTCGTCTAAAATTAGTATTTTTGTAAAAAAGAGAAATAGTGAATGGATGATACCAAGCAAAACGGTATTTTGAAGATTAAAAAAAAATACATAAAAAATGGTTTAAACTTAGAAAATAGAAACAACAACTCAGTAGTTATACAGCAAAATCTTGTTGTTGAATTTTCACCGCCTTTAGTTTACTCTGTAAACAGATGTGCATTTGAACTAATGATTCCATATAGCCCACACCAAAACATTTTAATGTAGAGCATTTCATCTCCCTTTTGCCAAATTCATATTTCAAACAGTTATCATCCGTGGTAGAATCATTGATTTCTTTCTCACATGTGATAACAACGTTATTATTATATTTATACCAATTCTGTTATTAATCCATGTTTTTTTAAACGGATTTTCATTTTGTACTAGTGATAATTTAGCTAAAAACGAAACGAACACAATGTTTATATCTGCTCATAATATAGATTTGAGTATTAATTCAATTCAACAACAAATAGATGAATTTCTGAATCAGTTGAAACACACTTATAGTTTATTAAATGAAACGTTAAAGAAGACTCAATTTATCGAATCACAAATATTACTGCATGACGATACAGATAATACTGTAGTAGTCAATAAATATGAACAAATCATTGAAGATTTATTTTCAAAACTTGACTCCATTGAACAGGTACTTTATAAACAATGGCAACAAATACAAATGACAATATTTAATTATGAATTATGGTTAAAAAAATAAATTCAAATGAACGATGAATGATGATTATCAAAAATTAGAAAGAGAACTGGATGATACGCAAATATCAACTAACAGATACAATAAAGATTTCAATTTAGCTTTCTAATAGATCTTAAACATCTGTTTGTTAAAAAAATGTCTACTTTATGTCTATTTCATGATAACTGACAGTCGTATGCAGACGTCGAAACGAGCCGAATATTCGTCGAGTCCAAAACAAAAAAATTGACTCGTTTTGGCTTTTGGTCAGTTGTTTTTCCGACAAAATCTGTAGGGAACGTGAAGCTTCATGAAGAAACTTATAGTTTGTATCGAAAAATAATCATGAAACATTGTATGGTTAATAGGCATTCTACTCAAATGAGTTCACTTTTGTTTAGTCAATTACTAGCAGCAACAATCAACAACTGGACCATCTTCAACAAAATCAAAATTTCAACAACAAAACTTAGTGAATAAATCATTAATAAATGATGAAAATAATAATAACGTTGTTATCATACGTGAGAAAGAAATCAATGATTCTATCATGGATGATAACTGTTTGAAATATGAATTTGGCAAAACGGAGATGAAACGCTCTATATCATACTATTTCATATCAGAAAAACGTCTGTTATACAATTATAAAGCAAAAAATTATGTTAAAACATATGATTTAGGTAAAAAATATATTGCAGATGAATTTATAGAATTGGTATGAAGTATTATTTGATTCATATTTTAAATTAGATTATGATCAACGTTCATTTTTTTTTAACTGAATTAATTGACTTTATCAAGCAACGGCATTGAAACACGGAATTCTAGAATAATATAACAGATGAAACTGATAATTAATGCTATAATTGTTTACGAAGTTAATAATTTAGTTAAAAGTCTTAGAACTTTTCCCTTCGTATTTATTAATAAATATAACTAAACGTCTCGATATGTTAACATATGAAACTAGTTTAGATTATCTCAAAAGGATTAATTTGTTCGTTGATTTTGGGTAGTTGTGAACATATTAACAGGAGTATCAACGGAAACAATTATACTACGATAAAAAAAAGTATAGACTGATCAGCTTTAATAATCAAACATAAAAAATTTGTTGCTGATCCATGATAAATGTGTACAATTTTTTTATGACTGCGTAACAGATAAACAAACATTGAGAAGGAGAACACATGACTTGATGTGTAACTTAATTATATTCACTTACTAAGCCAATGGTGTACCTTTGGGCTCAGAGCAGGACACCCAAAAATACATGTATTCCTATCGAGAAGCAGATTCTAATGTTGTTACCTTTCCTTCCTAACTATTCGAAGATTATTCTTTAGTCAAAATATCTTTTATCATAGGGTAATGCCGGTGTTCTCTTATAAAACAACAGCTAAAGCGTTTTGTTTCTCTTCTCCTCGAGCAACTCTGTGACAATTGTCTACTATAAACTGTTTATCCTTCATACAACTGTTTTTAAAATTTGATCTGTTAAAAAATCGATTGACGCTGATAAACGACTAAAGGACAAAGATGATGAAAAAAATAGTGATCGCGCTCCACAATTAGCTCGATTAGAATTTGGTAGACAATTATACATTGATTTGAATAGAAAAGCAACTGTATC
This sequence comes from Didymodactylos carnosus, assembly GCA_905250885.1. Taxonomy (NCBI): domain Eukaryota; kingdom Metazoa; phylum Rotifera; class Eurotatoria; order Philodinida; family Philodinidae; genus Didymodactylos; species Didymodactylos carnosus. The sequence goes on along the minus strand of CAJNOQ010001044.1, from coordinate 28,172 downwards.
TATCTGACGATGAAGTTAAAAAAAATTATTTTGAAACAGTCCGACTATACATAAATCAGTCATATTTTAAGAATATCAAAGATTATATTGAACAATGTTCGTCAAAAACGTCGTGTTTGGCAATGTATGATCTTTATAAATATATGGAATATTTACCTGTTGAATATCATAATCAGCTGAATAAATATTGGTATGAAAAATACATTAAAAAAATCATTGATCAACAAGAAACAATAGGTGATAAAACTGAACACAACTCAATACCATATACCGTTCATATTCAGTGCTTAATAAATATTCTGTATTGTTCCCGCCTATGTATAAATTCAAAATATCTTATAAAGTCATCATCAACAAATAATCTTAAAACTTATTCAATATTCTCATTTACTATACCAAGTATTCCATTGTTACTCAAGAATGATCTTGTTCTCATATCAGTCAGTATATTGAATGAAACAATTTGTCAACACGAATCGGAATTATTGTTGATCGATCTATATTGTCTATTAGAATATGGTTATAAACAAGATGTGACAAATTTTGATATTAAATTATTTCTCTATTATTTATCGTTAAATTTTAATTGTTTTTATACAGTGTGCTCCAAAATTGATAGGCCGGGAAGCCAAAGTTTTTTGTTTCTGGTATATCTATGAAACTAAATAAACTAGAAGGCTGCGATTTTCACCATATTGCTACTCATGGAGTCTAGTCTATATGTGAATATTTTTATCTCAAAATTCCAAGTTGTTAATTTTTTAATGAAAAAATAATCAGCACACCTGCTTTTTACTGTTCCAAAATTGATAGACCAGCAACGTAGAAAACGTGAAAAAGTATGTTACGACGAATTTACGCCGAATCAAATATATCATTCGAAAGAGCAAAGTCTCAGCTTTCTAATGAAAAAATAATAATTAAGAAAAGTACTCTGTAAAGGCCAGAAAATTGAAAATTACGGATGCCATCATGAAATTCATTTAAAACGAGCTGTTTGACCTTTAAACTTGAGCAAAACTCAGTTCCAAATATACCATTAGAAAGAACGTGAAAAATTACATCAGAAACAATTGTTAAATGAAACAATAGACCATTCTGTCCGCTCATTCTAATTGATTTGGTAATTACTCTACTCATTGTCTCTGAATCACATCTATTGTATTTCGCATTTTTTTATCTTAAGTTTCTTCTCTAGATTTTTTTTGACATAGTAGGATCAAAGTTGACAAAATTCTGCATAAAATGAGCTATTTTCCGAGTTAAATACTTCAAGAACAGCTGAGTTACACATACTATCTTTATCTCATCACTTCTCCCCAAAAAATGAAACATGCCTTTTCTTCTATTCTCCACAGAATTACCCACATTCTCTGAGACCAGTTAAGATAGTAAATTCATCTGCAATATATTTTTTACCTAAATTATATGTTTCAACATAATTTTTTGCTTTATAATTGTATAACAGACGTTTTTCTGATATGAAATAGTGTGACATAGAGTGTTTCATTATCTGGTATTGTTGGCATTAATTGCTGATGATGTTTTTCAACAAAATTCAACACTATTTTAAAGTCTTCTTTCAATTCTAGAGAGTATAAATATAAAAAACAGTTCCATTTCACTGATATGTTGTTGTTCTTTAACTAATTTTTCTAACATTTTTAGTGTCATTGGTGTTGGGTGTTGGTTAGATTGTTTGTAGATTGGTTAGAGTGTTTGTTTCAATTGTGGGAGATTCTCTTCAATTTGTAATAATACACTAATAAAGAAGTCCAATTCAAATAGAGAACTTTTTTTTGTTAATCTATATAAACGATCGGCCGTTATTTTTTGATTTTTATAATCTTTTATACATACGTACATTCGTAATTCTTTGTAATATTGAGCTAAAAATGTTAGAGCGTTTTCATCCACTAATGTATCTTGTTGTTGCTGAGTACGTGTAGAAGAAGATACAGGTAGCGACGTCGTTGACAATGCTAATTAAAATAATTCATCAGCTAATTGTTTTGCTTCGGATCTATGTTCGAGCTTTAATAATACTAAACGTTTTAATGCATTAGCAATGATAAATGCTAGCTGTTGCTTCAATAAACGATCGATTTGATCGAGAGCCTTTCGATAATTTGATATTTCCATAAAATCATAAATGGGTCTTAATCGTCTTTCATTCACTTCTAGTTTTGGATTTCCCACACGATCATTGTAATGAGTTGTTTGCATGGCATGCTTCACATATATAGCTGATTGCATGTCAAAATCAATCAGCAAATAACTGGAAGAAAACCACAAATCCTAATTATTATAGTAACAGTGTACAGAGCTTTACTTTACGAAATACAATATTTTGTAAAAATAATTCATCCCTTTTCAAAACAATTTTTATTTAAATTAGAGCAAGTTTACAATATGTTTTTACAATAATTGAAATCAGTATTTCATACTCTTTTTATGTCGCTATTTCAGAGTTTTTGTGTATGCTTTTGTGTCCACCCACATTGACTAGAATAAGAGCATATAATTTTTGGCTGCACCAAATTATAGACTTTTAAAAGCAATTCTTTCATTCTTTTATCTGTATCATGAGACAAACCGTTTCACCTGGTGAAATTTCTGATCTGTTTCTTCAGAGAAATGAAAGCTATTTATCGTTCAACGGCTCATAATACAGATAAAAGAATGAAAGAATTGGCATTAAAAGTCTATAATTTGGTGCAGCCAAAAATTATATGCTCTTATTCTAGTCAATGTGGGTGGACACAAAAGCATACACAAAAACTCTGAAATAGCGACATAAAAAGAGTATGAAATACTGATTTCAATTATTGTAAAAACATATTGTAAACTTGCTCTAATTTAAATAAAAATTGTTTTGAAAAGGGATGAATTATTTGGATACCATGAATTTCACCGTCGTACACTTTCGGCAATTGCCGAAAGTTGCGTTTTCATCGTACTTTAGCCGTATCCGAAGTCGGCAGTTTGCTGAAAGTTCAGTTTTGGTTGAGAGTAATTTTTAGTCCAAGGCAGGACTTTCGGCAATTGCCGAAAGTTTTGTTGGAGTCGTAGAACTCACTAATACTAATTAGTGATGTTTGTCATGTTGTCAATCACCTATAACATCTTTATCGACTATAAAACTGTCATGCTGCAAACAAAACCTTCGCCATAACCGGAGTAGGAACTTTGGCAATTTGCCGAAAGTTCAGTTTTGGTTGAAAGTAATTTTTAGTCCAATGTATGACTTCCGGCATTGCCGAAAGTACACTGCGAAAGTGTACGACGGCGAATTTCGCGTTGCCCAATTATTTTACAAAATATTGTATATTGGAATGTGTTCTCTTAGAATCTCTAATCTTGAAAAAGATTAATTAGGTGAAAACTAATCTGTCCGCTTTGAACCAAAGCCTGACATTCAGTTCAGTTGATAATAACGAGACCAATGTATAAATTAGCCTTTTCTCAAAATTTGACGTTTAGTTTTCTAGTCTAGAAAGTTTGATGCAGCATAACGCAGCTGAGATAAAGAACTTCGATTCTCTCCAAAAGATCGCACTGGTCATATACAGAATACCAGAAAATACTTTTTCAGCTGAAAACATTAAATTGTACTAGTATTTGGAAATAAAATCCATTTTTCATTTTACCCCCGTTGGTTATAAATGGCTTGAAGAGTATTTTTATTAAAAATTAGGCCGGAAAGAAAATTATAATAAATTAGCACGTTTTTTTTGTTCAAACATCATCGTCATCATCATCATTATATGACATTAAAACTCCTCTTTATTATGCATATATATAGTAGAAAAATATACTGGCAAAGAAAGCAGCTTTTCTTCCTACCAGCTAATGTAACTTAATATATAAAAAGACAACAATAACTAAAGAATAAACTTTGTGAGCGGTTTGAAGAATCAATTGTTAGTGAGAATCGAAGATAAACTTATTAACAAAAGAGACAAACACGAATTGCTTTATCCTTTACATCCAAGACGTTTTATAAAAAGGGGTCAGAAATACCCTAGAAGATTGGTAGACTACGAAACAGAAAAAACGACAGTACTGACAGATAAAAGTTATGAATAACAGATGCACAATGTATTCAATAATAACGAAAAAACCAAAATAATAACGTTTATGTACAGAAAAAAGTATACGGAAGAATATAAATGACTTTATCCAAATAAAATGCATTATTGTAATCATACGAAACAAAAATCGAATTCCACAGATATTTTATAACTAATCAATACCATTAGAACTCTTCAGTGCGAGTCTTTCCAGAAATCCATATCTACACGTACAAGGAAAAGGTTTTTTAGTCTATTTTGATTTGTTCTTGATATTACAAAATGTGATAAATATATTTCTAAGAGTTTCTAACTTTCCCTGGAACATATTTTTCATGATCAATAGATGGTTCTTGAAGAAAAACATGTAACGATCGTTCATTTTGAGCTAGTGGATGTCCGGCGACTCTAGAATAAATCATAAACAGTATAGACATGGCCTAAGAATGAACTTACAAAACGTACTTATTAACAAATTGTTCAAGACCTTTTCGACGATCTTCAATAAAATCATCTTCAAATAGACCCTCATCTCGACGAAACGGAAGCTGCCTTTTCCACGCTTTTCCAGGCAATGATGGTACAACAATCTGAAAAAATGAAATAATTAACTCTGTGAATTCTTGAAAAAACTCCCCGTTTTTTTACCTTACTGTCACGTTCCAGTTCTTTTCGTAACCATTCAAAATCACTGTATCGTCGACGAACAGTACATTCTTTCAAACGAAATACCGGTAAATTTGTTTTCATTCGTACTTCGTAATCTGTATATCGCTTTTGTCCAAAACCATGCGTTTCGGGATTCAATACTTCGATTTCCAAAAAGTTCGCTGGTGGATCATATCTGTCCTCGAGTGAGATGGGACGAACTGGCAACCGTGCAATTTCCCGTCTGTCAGCATCAATTGTAGTCATTTTAGCATAAAAAATGTGTATGAGTCTAAAAAAACAACTATCAGCTGAAAAATGCAATATTCTATAAAAGTTTAATTAAAATCACTTCACAAAATCGAGATTCTATGTTCTTTTTTGGATGAATCCTAAAATCAGTAGATTATCTAGCTATTTATCAATCTTCTGTTATTCATTAAAGAAACTATACATTCCATCATGTTCTTTAGATCATGGACGCTCCTACAAAACATAACATTACTATCCCACTGAGCACTCAGGAAGCTAAAACCCATAGCTGACAATTTCAATCGAAAGATGAGGGGACTTTCGTTTTTTTAAAGAACTTTTGACTTTACATAATTCGCGAGTCTTCTGTAAACGAATTCATTTACATTTTGCTTGGTGTATATAACAAGCACTGATTTTATGAAAAGGTTTCAAATAACAAGTTTTGTCAGGTTCATCACGGCAGTAATGGAGATTTTTTGTGAGATGCTCAACTGGTGAAAACTTCGATGGAACACACACAATATGACAGAAGCATAACTAAATATATCGCACCACAATAAACGCAGATTAGACAAGCTGAAACTATTCAAATGCTACTATGACTAGAAATCAATTCAGTTCTTCTATTCCATTGGTTGGAACTGTAAGAATAAAACATGGAACTTAAACTGAGATTTTGGCTATAAAAGTTGCGGTTACATTTTGTTTCAAACTCTACCCGTAAAATCTCAATGAAAAGAAGTATCTGATAATTTTTCATCTGACAATCCTGGCTGTCAACGCCATTCTAGATGGAAGTACGATGACAGCCACGATCGCTGGAATATAGAATAAAAATTATTGATATCTATATTTTATTGATTTTCACCTAAATGCTTAATATTGTGAGTGAGTACAGAGAAGACCTTGAACGCCCAATGTATATTTTCTTCTCTTTTTGTTAGTCTGAAAGTTATTTGAGCAAACTGCTCACTAAGAATGACACTTTCTTTCTTTTCACTCCACGTCATCTATCGAGTAAACTGTATTAAGGACAATGAGTAGATTTTGATTAGTTGAGGCATGATATTAACTCTATCTGGATTCATCTTTCTAATTTCATCATTGCATGAACCCGAAACGTGAAAAGTAAAGTCAAATGACGTTTTTCTTTTCAATTATTTTTCTGATCTACCATTTTTCATTTATTTTGTTTTAAAACTAAAATAAGTAGAAATCATTTTAGTTTTTTTCTCTAATGCATCAGTTTATCCAACTGGGTGTATCCCCAATTTGTTTTTATGAAATATTTCTATAACATATATATAATCCAACATTCACTGATAGCCCTGAATTAAAACCTGATATAGCTAATAAATAGAATTCGTCCAGTTGATTATACTAACATCGAAGAATATTCAAGATGGATACGTAATAACGATTATTAACAGTCAAAATCTGGTGACTAACACTTAGGAAAGAGACGAGCTAGTATTTTCAACCTTGGATTACATCTTTATTTACTAAATCATGCAGTCGGAGAGAAATTGACAAAGAGTCGAAGTGTTGGATTTTTAATTGAATAGATTTGAATTTAATCATGGCTACTGTTAATTTAAAAAAGAGTATTCTAATCAAATTATTGACCCTTATCGTTTCCAAAATACTTTTTACTGTTAGCAATACAAAGATCGTGTGTGTTAGTTTGAGCAATCTATCAAGAATGAAGTAGTAATCTAACTAAATCCGTTAAATTTGACTTTTGATTACGATATAATTCGTACTACTCTTTTATCTGTTATTGATCATGTATTCCAGTTAGATAATAGTTGACTATACCAATTTCATCAATCATTACAATAAATTTATTTATTAATATTTTTTCTTTATTCAGAAAGCTAATTTTAGACGTTTTAGTATTCTGTGTACGATTATAAATTATTGATTATTCTGGAAGCCATACCAGGTTGACAATTATGGATCGCAAAACGCGTAAGGAGTATTTAATTTTTGCTTAAACGCCACGATAGGCTAGAAGTTGTTTTAAGTTAAATAAATTTCCTGAAAGAAATGTGCGTTGATTTTTCGAAAAAAAACTATTCTACCGTTTAAGGATGTACGAGTTCTTCTTTGTATGGATTTACTCTAAAAGAAATATTTCTATTTTAATTTGAAGTTTAAAAATCATACACTTAGCTCATTAGTAATACTGTACTTTATATAAAGTAAGAACACATATATTTATAAATAGTTAGTTTTTTTTTCATTTTAGGTCTAAATGTACAAGTACGGTATTTTTTAAGATTTGCATATGTACTGCCAGGTTTTGCATTATTTGCATGTATTGGATTATCTCTATTAAAAGATTTTGACAAAACAACAAAGACACATTGTAACGTTTATAACTTTTTACCATCGATCAGTGCATCGATTGGCGATTGTTCACCCCAACGTTATATATGGCGTTTTTGTTTCGCATTGGATTCTGTGCCACGTTATATAATTGGATTTCTTCAAATGAATAAACTGCTCAGTCGTCGAGTACAATTCCAAGAAATCTATGAATTAACTCAATATTTTAACGGTTTTATGCATTTTTTAGAATTAACATTTTTACTATTATTAACTTATGTTTCATCAAATGAAATAAAATGGATTCATGAAAATTCATTTATTGCATTTATGGTATTTTCATTAATACATATGATACTTACACTATTTCTCGATTATTTCTGGCCGAGACTAAATTATCCTAACGAACATGAAGTCAACGTGCGTTCTAAACGCTTGAAATGGTTTATTGTTAATATAGCAACATTTTTTATATCGGTTTATTTCTATTTTCGTCATAACGATTATTGTGAACCATATATTTATTCAATGTATGCATTATTTGAATACGTTGTTGTTCTCACAAATATTGGTTATCATGCAGTTGTTATGGACGAATGGGATAAAACAGGAGAAATTTCTATTTTCTATTAAAATTGGATGTTTGTTTTTATATGATTTAAATACAAAGTAAAACTTCTTTATTTTGCTTGTCAGTTATTTTTTATTAAGTCTGGTAGTTAGAAATATATTTGCCAAATTTGTTTATTTTTAGTGTAAATATTTTCGCACATTTGTACATGTTAGCCATTGAAAGATACAATCTTTTAAGAAATTTAGAGACCTTCTCTTTAGGGAAAGTATTATGATCTGTTTTTCTTTTTGTTCAAACAAAATGTGATAAAAGTTTTCTATAGGAGTACATTTTATTTGATTTTTTCTTATTTAGATGACGGTAATTATTATTGACAAATAGGTTAATTTGAAATATAGACAGTTCGATAGTATTTTCATTTTTGTTATATAGTAGATAGATTTATTTTATGACTAGAAAATCAGTAGTCAAATTGTTAAGAGTCTCCTGTATTATTGTACTATGATATTTCAAAAGCTCTTGGAGTCTCTTGGTTTGACCTAAAAAAGATCCTTTAGACTTATGTGACAAGTCTAAAACAGCCTATGAAATAAGATAATATACGTTTATTATCCTGGTTGTTGTTGAACTCAGCTCATTTCATGTATGATTTTTCTGTTTGTTCAAATATTTTGTTTTTAGACGATGGCGAATGAAGCGATAGTAGGAATTCTTGATTATATTTGTTCTAATGATATTAATGATTGCACTGATCGCAATAATGTATCAACAAAATATGTTAAACCAACAAAGGCCGAACGTCGCTCACGTATGAAACAACGACGTCTACAAAGATCAGAATTGAAACCAGTAGGTTTTCGTAAATCAAGTGAAAATATTGATAATAAAAATAATAATCTCAATTCAACATCGATTTATTTTTTTGAAAATGGCTTACGAAAAGTTTTTCCCTATTATTTTACGTGGTCTACTTATGCTAAACAACGATGGTATGGGCGTACAATAGAAGACATATTCACACATGAATTTCGACGTTCAATAAATAAACAGAACTTTGAGGACTTAATTCACAATGGTCTTATACGTATTAATAATAAAAAGTAATTAATTAAGATTGAGTAAAAAATATCTACAGGAAAGCATGACGATTGATTAAACTACATGTCTCTGTGGGTGAACTATCAATTTCTTTCATTCTGTCTTAATAGAAAAGAGTTTTCCTTTTTAGTGTTGATAAAAATTATATCATGAAAAATGGAGACCGTTTAGAACATTTAACGCATAGACACGAGGTACCAGTAATTCATCAAGACATAAGTATATTATGCGATAATAAGGATTATCTTGTGATAGACAAACCATGCTCTATACCTGTACATCCATGTGGCAAATATCGTTATAACACAATATTAGCTATATTAGCATATGACTACAACTACAATAATTTAAGAACAATTCATCGTCTTGATCGTATGACCAGTGGAATATTAATAATGACTAAATCTGCTCAGAAAGCACGTGCAGTTGATTTTAATGATCGTTCATCATCATCAATAGAAAAATTGTATTTATGTCGTGTTCGTGGGATTTTTCCATATGAAAAAATTATTTGTGTTAATAAACCACTTGAAACAATTTCATTTCAGTTAGGTCTATGTAAAATAGGTGGTGATAAAGAATGTAAAACATTATTTCAACGTATTACATATGATGAATTACTTATAATGAAAGATAAATTTATATTCGACAATAGTAGCGATCAAGTGGAATTAATAGATCAGACAATAAATAAATACTTAGATCAATCATCAACAGCCACTAGTTTAGTATTATGTCGTCCTTTAAGTGGACGAATGCATCAAATACGCGTTCATTTACAATATCTTGGTTTTCCCATTGTCAATGATCCTCTATACAATGCACCAGATATTTGGGGACCAAGTAACGGACAATATGCAAATTATGAACATTCAAATGAACATGTAATCGGTTTATTTATAAATCGACATAGTTGTGAAAATTGGCTTATGAACGAAATTGAAGATAATGAGATGATGTTGAGCAATCAAAATGAAGAGATGAACAAAAATGAAAAAACAAATAATAAACGCGTTCAGTGTGAAGATGAAAATAATAAGAATGTTAAAAAACCAAAATATAAAAGTGAAATTGATGTTAATGATGAAAATTCAATAAAAAATTATATCACGCAGCATTGTTATGAATGTCAAAATAATTTTCGTGAGCCAACACCAAGTGATTTGCTCATGTATTTACATTCAATACAATATAAGTTGAATGAAGAAAATACATTTACAAGTAATATTCCAGAATGGGCAAAAATAACTTCTTCCACTTAATTGTAAACTTTAACAAAATAATTTTACTTTTAAATACATATAAAAGTGTCTGGTTTTTTTTTTTATTTGTTTTTATGCCGTGAACTGAGATGATGTGGTGGCGACACATATCGCCTATTTTGGTTTGTTAACTACAAACAAATAAGGTAGTCAATACAGCATTAGAAATAAGGTTCCATATAATATTATTATCACAATTTTTTGACTCTTTTTTTTTTTACACTGACTGTAACAAATGTTTTTATACGACTTTATTTATCTGATGTGTAAACCATGTATGAGATGAAAAAAGGAGTTTTCTTATGTTCTTCACACTTTAATAGTACAACTATTTGTTTAGTGATTAGCCTATTATTTTGCTTCAGATCTTGGTCAACGTTTTAATGGCGTTCTATAAGCTATCATTGAAACAGATCATTTCTAGTTGATTTTCCTTGTATTCGTCATAAAGAAGACGCTATAAGAAAGGACTATCTTATATGAATATTCAGCAAGTCACTAAATGTCAAAACATCTTTGTGTAGAAGAAGAAAGCGTTAAAAACGATACAAACTTTATAGCTGAGATTTTAATACAGGTTTTTAGAGATGTACTTTTAATGTATCGGATGATCGAAATTGTATCTATATCAGTACCTAGTTTAATTTCTCCTTTTTAGATTAACAAAAGAAAGTTTATTAATATTATATTTAAATTTCTCAATGATGCGAAAAAAGGTTTACATTGTTCTCTAGGAAATGCAACAAATTTGATAAAATATTTTTGTTAAGGTTTTACTGATGGGAAAAAGTGGTGGTGGCAAAACGTCAATGCGGTCAATTATATTTGCTAATTATAGCGCAAAAGATACACGTCGTTTGGGCGCCACAAGTACGTATTTTATATTATCACATATCCAAAAGTTTGAACGGATAGTTTGATGCCTAATGAGCGTTTTTCATGTTTCAGTTGATGTTGAGCAATCGTATGTTCGATTTTTGGGTAATTTAATTTTGAATCTATGGGATTGTGGAGGGTAAGTATTTTTTCTGGTTTATTGAAAATAAAAAAAAATCTTTTCGTCAACTTTTACGTTAGACAAGAAGCATTTATGGAATGTTATTTTGCTGCGCAAAAAGACAACATATTTAAAAATGTTGAAGTACTCATTTATGTATTCGATGTTCAAAGTCAAGAAATAGACAAAGATATGCATTACTATCAGTCATGTTTAGAATCTATTTTACAGGTAGTATAAAAATAAAAGATTTTTTTCTTCAATAAAAGTGTTCCACCATATTAAAATTTTCGCTTTGGTTGTTTTGTACTTATAATCATTTTGATCGAGGGAAATTTCTTTATTGCTGAATTCTTGCTCATTGCATCTTCATAGAAGATGTATTGAGTTTTTTTTCGTAACTTAGTCGACTGTAATTAAATCATGTTGTAAAAGTTTACTAACATTAGAGGAATTTTTTTTTCTTTTAGCATTCACCGCAATCAAAAGTATTTTGTCTGGTTCACAAAATGGATTTAATTCCAGACGATTTTCGGGACAGAGTAAGACTATCTGGCTCACTAAAATAATCATCTAATTCTACGTCGATTTGTTATAGGTATTTACAGAACGTGAAGCTATATTAAAGAATTTATCAAAACCATTGGATTGCAGTTGTTTTCGTACATCGATTTGGGATGAAACATTATATAAAGTTTGCAATTTTATACTACTCATTCGTATACTGTTTATATTATTATTTTTTGTCTGAAATAGGCATGGTCACAAATTGTTTATCAACTCGTACCGAATGTCAAAGGTTTGGAAAAAACACTTGAAAATTTTGCTGAAATAATTGATGCTGATGAAATATTGTTATTTGAAAAAGCGACCTTTTTGGTACAATGATGGATAGAAAAAATTTATTTATATCTCTTCATTATTGTTATTTTATAGGTTATCTCGCATTGCACACGAAAACAGCATCGAGATCCTCATCGTTTTGAAAAAATAAGCGATATAATAAAACAATTTAAATTAAGTTGCAGGTAATACATTGAATGCTAGAATTAAGGTTATAGTTGATCATGCCTCTCTTTTCAGTAAACTAGCGGCAGCATTTCAATCAATGGAAGTTCGAAATTCAACATTTGCTTGTTTCATTGAACTATGTACACCGAACACATATGTCATGGTTGTAATATCCGATCCAAGTATATGTAAGTCAACTGATATCTTATCTAATTTACAAAGATACTTCATATCTGAAAGTATCGCAAAAATTTACACGTTTTTGACTAACGATGAATACATTGTTTCTTGTTTAGCGTCAGAAGTAACACTAATGAACATTCGTAATGCTCGAAAAGTATTCGAAAAACTTGAGAAAGACGGTGCTAGAGCATAAATGGATGAATTTTTATTATAAACTAGTACATCGTACACCATACGTCTGTGTATATGTGTGGTTAGCCGGTGAAAATCGATTTATGTTTTGTGTTTATTGTGAGAGTTTCTTCTCATATCTACGTAACATATCTACACGCGCCTACGAAAAATACGTATCAACATTCTTTGTTTTTTTATTGTTCAGACCTATGGTCAGGTTTTTCTTTAATAATTGTTAATTGTTTTCATTTTCTCGTATAAAATGATTTTTTTTCAAACACCTAACTTGATGCGTGTTGTTTATTTGTATTCAAAAATCTTATTTTTCTTTGCTGAACCTTCAACCTCACTCTTTTATTCTGGTACATCTTTCAAGTGCCATTCGTTTCACTTTTTGTTTGTACAAACTTTGGTTTACGCGTTTATGTTGTTTTTTGTTGTTGTTGTGATGTAATTAAGGCTTTTTGTGTATTAAAAATTGTATTTGTGATTTGATGCTTATTAATTGCGATTTATAAATAAAAACAATCTGTTTTTGTCCTATCAGTTATCAACTTTTTTCAGATGTGTTTTTTATTGTTCTTTTTTTTCATGTACATTTCTAAAAATTACTATCTTTAGTCTGTGTGTAACCCAGTTTTTTGTCTGTATTTTTTCTTAATATCTATATATAAGATGTTACTTATTTCGTTTGCGCTTCGATTTTTATACCTCGTGCTATCTTTTCATTTTACAGCAGATCAATAAAAAGCGAATCCAACTTAAAAAATGTGTCTAGTTTTTTAATACGATCTAACAAACCCGTCTGTTATTGTGGTAGATCCAAAACTTTAGTTCTTTTTTTAGAAGATAACTAGAAGACTTGTGACTATTTGTGATACTATAGAAAATGTGTTTAGCTAGGATGATGCCTTATCAGCTCTTTGGAAAAATAATTCTTCTGTAATCTAAGTAGTTATGTGAAGACTTAGTTTCTGAAAAATAAGCATATTTCTTTCTGGCGTACACTATTTTTATATGAAATGAATGCTTCGGAAATAGTTAAAAAAAAAATTTATACTATTTGTTTGAAAGTCTTTAACATTGACAACTAGATAACCCTGCATAAATAGAGCTCTTCAGATCTTGGGATATTTCTACAATTTTGCGCTTATCTAAATGACTCGAGCGTTTTTAAAACATACTCTTTCAGAGTATGATTCTATGATATTTACCGATGAAGCCATGTAACGGTTGGCCAAGATATAGGACTTTTTAAAGCAACAAAACTGCGATTATTAGGAAACGTACCTCATCCAATCCTCAAGAGAAAATTTTGTTTTTTATGCATTCTGAGATGGATCTGTCGTTGTTTTATGGAAAACATGAATATAAGATTTATTTTGATTGTGAATGCAATCCAACCGCGACATTAGTGAAAAATGTACTCCAAAATTCGTGTACGCAGCAGAAAACAAAATTTTCTTGAGAAAACAGTTAGAGTATCATTTTTTCTCGGCTGTATGTATATGATTCATTAGTTTTTTCATTTACTGGGATAAACTGACTCCCGATGAAAATATCAGTCTTATAGAAGGTTCCTAGATTTCGGTGCCGATAAACCATAGTAATTCGTTTTTAGCCTGTATTAATCAGTTCTAATTTAAGATCGGATTGATTTAGTATAAACGCTTCACCACTGGCAAACTTAACTCTGAAGAAGACTAAAAAGAGAAAAATTCTTTGAGTAATGATCAGAGTGAACCTTGTAACTCAATATCACTATCTTTTTGAATAAAAGGTAATTAAGATATTTTTAAATATGCTAAATCTGTACAGAAAATTCGAGCTAAATTGTTTTCCTTTTAAAATTGCTCGATACGATGGACTCTCTCACTTAATAGCTAAATAAAAATTAGCTCAAGATAGGTTTTTATCGATCTGTGCAACGTTTTACTTGTAAACCATAAGTTAAAAGTTGTATATGCTTGAATATCGATTGTTTTGTAAAACGTTATAGATAATAGAAAAAGTCTATAAAATAATCTTGAATTTAATTCAATATTTCTAATTCAACAGTTATGTACATTATTTTTATTTATTTTTCGATTAACATTATATCATTAACATCGTTTGATTGTTGTTGTTCTATTGATACTAGATTTTCTATATTTTTTTGAAATACTTTACTCTTCATTTCATCATCCATTACATAATCGATATCATTATCTAACTCAGAAGTGCTTAATCTTAGTATTAAAATGCCGATGGATCCGATAAAAAATAGAAGTTGACACCAAGCGAAGACGATTGCAATTATCATATAAGTATAGACATATTTGACCGTTGGATATTGTTCGAAATACATTAAATTTATTTGCGAACAATATTGAGATTGATTATATTTTAAATTATTGATAATAGATGTACAAAACATTTTAAAACCATTTGTTAGTACACATCCGTTCACTAGTGATAGAATACCAAGAATAATTGAAATAATGAGCCTATGAAGTAAGAATATAAACATTATATGCATGTTCCTAATAGAACATCGAGACTTACCATGGTATAAGTAAAGTTTTATCACTTGTCAATATAATTCTATTATCAGCATTGAATAATACGAAGAAAAAACATGTGACTATGCAATAAATAAATACAGCCACACAATAATATGTACAAAATTCGCACGCACTTTTAGAACCAAATACAGTTTTTGCACTATTTAAACGTACGGTATAATTTGTTTTAATGTCACCTATTATTTCATAATCGAATGTTGAATATAACAGGCATTGTTGTTTAAATTGAATTGCATTATAACCAACAATAAGAAATATTGCAAAACTTAACAAAGCAATAAGAGAGATGAATAGTAAAAACATTATACGTAAACAATGGCTTGAGACTACACGTGAGTTAAATTTTGGTAAATGAATATAACGCAGAAAAAATGATTTCTTTTGTTTGGGATCTGTTGATGTTGATGTGTTAGAGGATTTTGTTGTCGATAATTTATTAATTGTATCTTCGAGAACGATTCCAACATCATTGAATAAAGATTGTCCTTTATCTGGCATATTTAGCGGTGTTTCGTTATTTAAAGATACAGATGCTGAATTTGATTGCGAGAGTGATTCACGACTATCAAATGATGACATGCGTAATAATTGTTTACAATCGTCATTTTTCGTATTTTTAATTGATAGCATCAATTAAAAAATTGAAAAGATGAACAAAATCTATGAAACACAAAGATAAAATGAAATTGAACTAAAATATAATAACAAAAGTGCTCTTAAATCCTACAGTTTGAGCAACACGAGTTACATTCAATATTTTGGTATTAGTATTGTACATTTATTCTAGAAGTAATGAATTGAGATTGTTACTGTGTCACATGATGGAACTAATACTGAACACTTTTACCAAATTTCAAAATTTTAAGAGTCTCTTTCGAACGCGTTCTCTACTCCACATTTCATAGAAACCACAGACTAACTTAACATCTTGGATTTCACAATTGCATTAAAAATAAACTATTTAAGATTAAACTTAGACTTATTTTGCTAAATTTCTCAGCAGCTCAGAAAAAATTCTAACGAAAGATCAACAATCATTTGTCGTCTTATTGAAATGTTAAACGGATAGACAGACTCGTCTAGATTGTTTTATTAAATATTCAAAAAAAAAATTAAGTATCAGAAACTTATAAACAATAACATAGAGTAGTGAACTGATTTGTCGTGTTTATAAACTGTGACTTACTATTCTTTTTTTTGATTTTATCATCTACTTGGATGAGAAACAGATATCCATAAGGAACTGTATTCTGTTCGAGACTAACCTCATTCGAGTGCATTCTTTGTTTGTTTTTGTCTAACAAGACATCTCAGAAAACTGACCGTATAGAAAAACGTTGAATTTCAGGATATGTTGTATATTCTTATTTACCTCTACTTATTCTGTGTCCACAGCTGTTGTCTTATCTCATCGTATAAAGCATATACTTACAAAGATTCCATAAACAGGATAGAAGCAGAAATGTGTGAAAGCTTATTCGTTCTTTAAAAAAAAGTTGGTCATTATAGTAGGAAAGAGTGTTTTTTTTTAGGAAGAAACGAAAAAAGAATTGTAATAGTGGTACTACGTTGATGTACATTTTTATTATCTTTAGTCTCTACGAACTATACTCTTTTCTAAATCTAACATAAGCATGTTGAGGGAGGAAAAGAGAGAGAGAGAGAGAGAGAGATTGTTTATATATGATCGTCTGTGAAAATGACATTTTCTTTTCATTTTATTTCATTTTATTTCAGTCTGACGCACCTGTTTTTAGTCATTTAGGGTAATACAGGGCATATTTATTATCTTGTATAACGTTAGACATTCTCCTGTAATATGTAACACTTTTAGCTATAAAGAACATGTTTGGCATCGACAATCAGTTCAGTTTTAATCATTAACAGTACTTTACTGGCTGATTAATTTTCTATTTAATCTCAATCTTTATGTCATTGCAAAATTGTCCTACTGCAGCGGTATATCGATTCAACGAAATGATAAGTCTATTTATTTAGAGTTCATTGTCGGTAAGAAACTCTGACCGCATTAATTAGTCATGAGCACCTATTAAAAATTTTGGATATGAATGTTTGAAAAATAAAAAAAGCCAAAAGCCATAGGGGACCATTCTGAAACTTTGTCAGCTTTGGAGTTAAGTGGAATTTGTTATTGGCAGAGCATCAACCTTGACAAGACATTGTTCCTATATACCAATAACGCAGCTAACTTCTCTCATTCTTTTCCTAGTGTTGTATATTCTAGAGGTTTAACTCGATGATTTTCAATATTCTTATCACCAAAGAAGTGAGAATTAGTTTGCAAGAAGGTTCCTTTATTATAGACGATTTTTGACAATAAAACTGAGCAGTAAAAGAATATTAAATTGAAAATCATATGACGTGTCACTGCTTTTCTTGTATTTTCTTACGTTGGATCAGAAAAAGAGATGACATAGGTCGAGAGCTATATTTTGCTTTTCTGGGAGCCATAGATCTTCAAAAACTGCTTTCTAGCTAACGGAGATGAGAGAACAGAATGTCCTTGAGTAGCAATTATTTTATGCTCTCACATCATTTGTTGTTCCAACAATAATTTGTAAAGAACTTGCTTTTGATGTTCCAGACGTCTTTTGAGTATCAGATTATAATAAAGAGCTGGACAGAAAATAGAACTATAACTAGAAATTAGAAACAAATAGAACTTTTGCTAACTGTACAAAATGTCTTAATTAGTTCTCATTTTCTAGATTTTTATCGTGCATTTCTATATTCTATTTCGAAGATGAATAATAGGTAATTATCATATTAAAGCTAAAAAGTTTGAATTACTTGATTATTTTTTCTTCTAGCAATTTCAGTTCAGAAGAAAAACATACTCAATACATGTGAGCAACTAAACTTGCTATGTCAGACGTTATTGTTAATTTCAACTTCTCTTTTTAGCGAATTGAACAGTAATGAAAAGAGAAGTACACACCTAATTTCGGGTTATGATGTGGAAATTCATTTGAATAGTTTGAAAACTGTTGTGAACGAAGCACATTTTACAAATAATCAGGTATTCAAATAATTTATATTTTCAATGAGCTATTCGTACAGATTTCTCTTTCTTATTTTCAGGTTTCTTCTCAGATCATTGATGACCATGATTGGGAACAAAAGTATCATTTAGGAAATATTGTTGCTGTTACTGGAGATTATGTTGCATATGCTGTCAAAGGTACGTACAATAATTTATATGCATGGTGAATTTTTGCAAGCTTTTTCTAGAACTAGTAATAAACAGAAGAGCGAGAACTGACCACCGGTCTTCAGACAAACATTTTATAAAAGTGAACCACCTTTTTTTCTATATTTCTAGCTCAAACGGGAGACGATTTCGTTTGTGTGTTTCATAAACAGTTTGGATTTCGTTTCATCATCAGTCCTCCATTTAGTGGATGTATCACCGATTTAGCATTTTCATTTTGTGATGATATTTTATTAGCATGTATTGATGAAGCAAATCGTTTAAGGATATATCGAATAGAAAAAACTGATACAATGTTAAAGTATCCTTTTCAAAAAAACAAAAAATGTCTAAAACTTTAACTGTCTAAATTAAGAACTGAGAAAAAGACAAACTTATTTAACATTTTCTTAATTCTGTTCCATTGGCATACGTTGATACTCGGTGTTGATCTTCTGTCATCAACTAAATCGCCGAATAAACTCTCATGGTGTTGTTTTATACCAGATAATAATGATATTGATGAAAATGATCCAATCAATGATGCTCATACGCTATTAGCCGTGACCAATGGATCAAAAGTAAGAGCTTCGTTCATTGAATGCTACTTTTATAACTATTCTACTTCTTATTTACTTCAGGTTGAATTATTAAATGTAGCAATAGCTGCACAATCCTATATTGGTGAGACAATTTTAACCTTAAATCAAATTGAAAATGGATATTTGATGTACGAAGATAATCAAGGAGTAAGTTAGTATTTTATCTGTCAAATTGAATCTACAATAGATTTTCTATTTTAGCTTGTGACATGTGTCTGTTTTTCACCAGATGGCGCAGCAATTGGAACTGGAACAGATACAGGCGAGATCAAATTTTTTTCGATCAATTTTGATCAACCTAACTCATGCGGGTAGTTAGAATTTATTAATAATAATCATAAGCGACATCGTTGTCATTAATGTTTCAGATGTCTTCATTGTTGGGTTCCACATGACGGGCGTCCGATTAGTTGTTTATATTTTCTTGATGATCACAAAAATTTAACACAAGAGTAAGTTCACAGCGGCAAAATAGAGAACACTTTTTTGACTTTATACTTAGTTATTTAGCACACAATTATGGCGTTACGCTATATCTGGTTGTGATTTCAATAGTGAATTAAAAATTTGGAGTTGTAAAAATTGGTGTTGCCTCCAAATTATTCGGTAAGCGTAGAAATTAAATTGTGCTGATTCAAAAAAATATTTTAAATAATTGGCTTATTTTAGTTTTCAATATTCATTCATGGAGATATCTCCACTAGTACATTCACAAACGAAACTCCTATTGAAATCATCAATTGATTTAACATCACATTTTCTTGTTTTATCAGATATCAATCGAAAGGTAAGATTAATACATTTTTGCATCATTTATTTTTGCATTATTTATTTTTGTTTTAGTGTTTATATGTTTTGACTATCTTTCAAGATAGTGAACAGAATCGAGCGGAATTTACATCTATCAATGAATTTTTATTAAAAGCGCCAGCACTAAGTTTCGTAATTACCGCTGCCGATCGTTTAAATCGAAAAAACGTTTCAGAGCAATCCCAACAACAAAGTAATAGTTGTCTGATAGGCTCTTTATCAATGTGTATCCATATTCGTTTTAGACGAGAATAGCATGGCTACTTATGCTGTAAAGTTGTACAGTATTCATACAAAGTGCGTATTATTTTGCTTGTTGTAAATTTCTGAATTTTCATTTTATCTGGCTACTTTTAGATTTTTTCAAGAACTGCTCGTGATATTTGAAACAAAAAATTTCATTCATACTAATACTACAATATTGTCGCCCATAGTTCATAATCACCATACATCGAATACTTTTAGTAATCATTCCCCACTGAAGTATTCAGATGATATTATCGATGGTAAGAGACCAGTTATTCTCAATGAAAATTATCTTGATTGTTGCGTTTTTTCAAGATTTTCGTTTCGATTCATACAATTCCCAACTGATCACACGAGATCGATCATCATTTCCTCCACCTCCTTCGTCAGATAGATTATGTCTAGTAGGAGATCTAATGACTATGCCCAAGTATGTTTAAATATATGCGATTTTCTTGTATCATATAGGCATTTTCTTTTTTTAAATGATTTCTTTAGTTACAGTATCGACGATCTTCTTTCACCAAATAGTTCGTTGACAAATGTCACAAGAGATACAACACGATCATTTTTAGCAGCAGATGGATTAAGCAATGGTGCTAATAATCACATTTCAACAACACCAACGGTTGATCCAATACATGGTTTATTATTGGGCAGTACAACCGCATTTGATCCAATACATCGATCAGTTCATCATCAAACACCGTTAACATCTCCTCCACAACAGCAAACAACTGCAATACACCCACAATCGTTAATCAATGAAATGTTTTCACATGGTCTTATACAAACAACAGCAACAACAGCGGACACTACCAACAAAACAAGAAAACTTAATAATCGTAAATTAGTGTAGATGTATTAAAAAAATGATTAATTTTGGATCTCTTTTTAGGAGGTTCAACATCGCCATTCGATTTAGATGATAAAGAAGTTGCTGAAAGTATGGCAGGTACAACAAATTATCAACATCAATTTGATGTCTGTATGTATTTTAATGTACACTTTTGACTAATACTGTATTTTTATCTATCTTTATATTCTAGTAGTGAATGATACTGACGATGTGGATAATGTATTTATACCTATAAAAACAAACGACGACGAATTAGATCAATTGGATGAAAATGGACAGGTATGTTTCAACTAAAATCTAATAAGTCACAATAGTACAGTTTTTAGTTAAAACATATCTACAGTACAATTAGCAGCTGTACTTGTATTCTTGACCTGTGTAAAATACATTAAAAATTAGTTAGAATATAAAGATTTACCCATCAAGGAGCTCATAATGCAAGTATTTTATATTCATACACTGTTCATTTTTTATGTAGGTTAATGAATCGCGTACACAAGATCCTCTATTATCACCACAGAAGTATGGTGAAGCCTCGCTGTGGTCAAAATCGTGTCATTCTCGCAATGACAGCCCCATGAAGTATGAGAACTTTGGGCAGTTTTGTTTCTATCTAACTTTTTTTATATGCTTTTTATAGAGGTATGACTGCATCTAGTCGACAAGCAATGGGTGATTTTAGTGCAACCGAGACAAGGTAAAACAGTTTACTCCTTTCTTTCTCGATTTTATTCTGTTTTGATATTGAAGTGACAAAGACGACGATTCAACTGCTGATGAGGGAGAACAACAACCACAAACTCATCCAAGAATAAAACGTCGTGCAAGATCACCAAATTCAATTCTTCCGTTACAATCAGGATCTATTGGAAATGAAGTAAGAAATTTCAAATCGATTGTATTTCGAATATTTCGTGTAAAATATTTCACTATTATTTCAGGCTTTACACGCTATTCGAGAATTATCTAGTCAATTGAGTTCATTTCGTGTAAACTATCTCATCCAACCACCTCCTCTAACATCTTCTTCAACAGCAACAACAGCGATAACTAACCCTCAAGATTTCAGTGAAAAGCTAGAACGATGTTCTCAAAGAATCGAACAATTAACAAATAAATTCGACAGATTTATGACGCTCGATCAACAACAAACACCAGGTATTTCATAGAGATGGGCGAAGAATAGGTTTTCTCCTTCATACGATTGAATATAAAAGAAATAAATTTGATCAAATTATAACTTAAAATTACAAAAAAATTTATTGAAACGAGCAGAATCGTATAAATCTATTCTATTACTATTTAGAATCAATTTGATTATTTAATGTTATTTTATATCCACGATTTATTTTCTAGGTGCTAATATACATTCCATATTGTCCACAAGACCTAATCCTAGTGACAATGTTACTTCAAACAATGGTTCACTTAATAGTGATTTAAATTTAACTGATGCACATTATGCTCGCTTAGAAAATATCTTAGTCGAAAAAATTCAAGTTTATGTTCAAGGAGGTATGTAGCTCATTTCGTTCCTATCTTTGTATTGTGTATTTATTTATATGTACCTATTTTAGCTGTAAAAGCTGTTTTTGAGCCGTACAAAGATTTAAAAGATAATTTACACAAAGATCTTGCCCATAAATTATTATCAACTGATAATGTAATTAAATCAACAATGACTCAAATATTTCGATCAAAAGTAAGAGTAAATTAGATTAATAATAATAATAATAATAAATTGTTGAACTGATTTTTAGACAATGATTGATTCTCTGTCTAATGCTGTCGCTGGTACTGTACAATCGACAATGATCTCAACTTATCGTGATGCATTTAATCAAATCGTTATACCATCATTTGAAAAAGCTGCATTAAATATGTTTCAACAGTGTAACGAAGCATTTAAAAAAGGCACAAAAGAATGTAAGTATTAAATAAATATCCATAAATCCATAAATGCATGGACAAAAAACAAAAAAATTTGATGTAAAAATAATATTTCATGATTTTATCTTTTTCTTTTGAATTCATTTAGATTTACAAGAAATGGCTGAAAATGGTCGTCAACAACAACGTTTATCACAACAGCAACGTGAGCAAGTGTTATCAGAAGTTAAAAAAGAGACAGTAATTTTGTTAAAAGATTTTGAACGTAAATGTCAAGAAGTTTGTCTGACAGTTAAAAATGATTTTAATCAATATATGAGAACAAATTTAACATCAGTGTACGTTGTCTCTAACCTTCTGATATTTCATATATTCTCTCATACACTGATGTCTATTTTTCTATTTAGTATATGTGATACATCTCAAACAGTACTGAAAAATGAAACATCATTATTATTACATGAATTATTTACTAATCAAAAAAACGATATTAATAATCTCTTACTCCAACATTTTCAACGATTTCAACAACAACAGCAGTCACAACAATCTCCACAACAAACTGTTCCATCTAAAACTCGGACAACTACTAGTCGTACAACAACACCATTACCTGTTTTAAATGACAATAGTCAACAACAACAACATGAAACTAAACAACAATATGTATTGAATCTCGTTCGACATGGACAAATAAATCAAGCATTCGAATCTGTAAAGTTCTTATATATAGATCAAAAAGATATTAATCTAAAAATTATTTTTCTTCTTCTCAGGTATTGTCTGCTGGTGATTTAAATCTTGTCATATTTTTATGTGAAAATCTTCGTCCATCTCAATTATTTTCTATTCAACCACTTCCGTTACAAACACCCGTCTTATTATCATTAATACATCAGTTAGCTGCAGATTTAATTCATCATCAAGAAGTGAAATATAAGTAAGTTTAATATTTTTTTTTATTTTACTTATAAATTAAACTTATATTTCTATGCTTTACAGTTATCTTCAAGAAGCTCTCATTTGTCTTGATTTATCTCATCCAAGTGTTAGAAGTGTTCTAATTGATTTGAATGGCAAACTTTATACATACATTCAGGCAAATTCCACAGCAATCATGGCAAAAAAATTTCAGTTATTATTAATGGCTTCACAAGGACTTGTACAACGAATAGCTCAGCAAAGAGCAACTCCTTCTCTATCTCAACAAACAAAATCTTCGTTATCTACTACCTGATTCGTTTTCTCTTTTTTTCTACTTTCTCTTTAATCTCCTGTAGCGTTTCTTTTTCTTTTTTTATTACTTATTCTTAACTGTGTAACTCAAAAACTGTGCTGTAGAAATAAAATTTTTGTGTTTTGATTTATCAAAATATTCAAATATTTTTTATTTGGGTTTTTTTTCTATAGGTTTTGTTTGGACTATTTTATATATTTCTGTACAAAAAGAACAAATTTATTAAAGTTGTCACTCACAATAATCAAAAAGTTATAAAAGGTGTACGGCTTAATTTGTTTCATTTTTGAAAATGACATGATCACTGTTCATATCATTTTCTCTTGTTTTTGACAAAAGCATTGTGTTTGATAATTATAGATTAATGTACAAAACGTTTTGTGTGCTTGTTTGTTTGTTCTTTCATTTTTATTTTCATATGCTACTCCATCTTGTTATCATTTTGTTTCGATTTTTTTCGAAACAAAACAACTAAATTGATTATTGATAAAATAAACCTCAAAAAAAGTCAAAATATAGTCAAAACCTATCAGAGAACAACAATTAACTTTGTTCACATACTGAGTATAAAACATTATGAGGATAGAAGAATTTCGGTTTTATTTATATCATTTCTAGCTTTACTGAATGACTCTAGTTCTAATCATTTTCCATCTAGTTTTAGTGAATGTCTGACTGATATTCGTTAAATTAAAAATACATTTTTTGTTGATATTTTAGATCGCTATTAAGTAGCAGACTTGTGAAGTTAGAAATGCAGGTATGAAAAAAAACGTTAAAACTAGTACTGTTGGCTAAGAAAATGGTAATTCTACTTTTCAATTTCAAAGCTACTTTGTTGCTCTGTTTAGTGTTATAACAATTTTGATTAGTTATACATAACACATATTGTTAGTGATAAACGAAATTTATTCATTGTCTAAACTAGTTATGTCTGATGTAGTATCGGAGAATGTTTATTCTAAACCTGTTGAGACTAATTATGACATTGATTGGAGTATGTTAGATAAAAAATTATATTTTCCATTATCATTACTCTCAACGTTTACTATTCGATGTTTATTATATCCATTTACTTTGGTGCGAACGAGACTACAAGTGCAAGTTCAACAATCAATCTATAATGGCACATGGGATGCATTGAAAACAACTGTTAAATTAGAAGGATTTCATTCGTTATATAGGGGCTTTTGGATCTACAGCTATCATTTGATACCAGGTGAATTTTGTTTACTCATTTACGGTTTATATCATACAAAATTTTACCATTTTTTTTCATTTCAGGTCTTTTATATATCACGACATTTGAAGCCACAAGGCTTCAAGCGTCAAACATATCATCTAATACATACATTAGAAGCGCTATTGGAGGAGGTTTTGCAAGTCTCACCAGTCAGGTTCTAGCTGTACCAATAGACGTTGTCAGTCAGCATATGATGCTCGTTGGTTTAACAAGTGAGTCTTTGTGTTGTATTATATTTCTGTACCAAACGCTGTGTGTGTTTGCACTCAGAAGCCTTTTTTGCTCTGGACGATTTTTTAGTAAGAGATAACAACTACCTAAACTTCTAATTATTAAATTTGTATTTATCTTTTACTTTAAGCACCATCTAAATCAACGAAATATGCAACAGCATCAACAGGCTCATCAACGAATTCGTTTACATCTGAGTCAACTATTAAATTCAATCGTCGACAAATCAATCGAATACACGTGCCAGAAGATGTACGCACAAATAATTATCGAATATTCAAACATATTTGTCAGACACTACTTTACGAATATAAACAGGATGGTAAAATTTTAAATGCTGTAAAACCCTTTTATAGAGGTTACATATTATCAAGTGCATTATTCGGTTTAACTTCTAGTATTTGGTGGCCCGCTTACTATTTTTATCAGAATCAGCTATTAAAAATTGATAAATTTTATTTACCATTAATTATCATACAGTGTATCTCCGGACCATTGTCTTCATTAACGTCGACGTTACTTACAAATCCATTGGACGTATGTCGAACTCGTGTGCAAGTTGATAAAGATAAACGACCATACAGACATATTATAAAACAATTATGGCAAGAAGAGCGAATGTCAATTTTTACTAAAGGATTGACAGCGAGGCTAACACATTCGTGTATTTATTCTCTTTTCGTCATATTTGGCTATGAAACAGTGAAACGTCTTTCATTAAAAGAGGAATATAAATCATCTGTGAGATGGTAATCAGTTACAACCTGAACATAGATTATACATGACAAACAATTTTAAGTGCCATTCGTCGACAATTCTCACATAGTGGTTTGCTTGCTCATATTCTTATACGATAACGTTAAAAACTGTGTATATTTTAATCAATTCCAGTCTGTTGTCATTCAGAGCAATTATCATTCATAATAGAGTAATAAACAGACGATCTGCTGTTGACTTTAAAGGTCCCCACCGTTTTTCTAATTTTTATCAAAAGTGGAAGCAAAGACTTTCCTAGAAAACGGCATTTTTCATTTGAGTACAATACAGCCATCTAATAACTGCAACTAATCGGGCAAAAGTTTGACCACAGACACCTGAACAAAAGCTCTAAACGATATTTTTTTCCGTTTCTCATTTTTTTCTTCCCGAGATATAACAGTAGTGATAAAAGCTCTAAATAAAACTTTGGTTTTTTGATTCTGAAAACGCTTTCACTCGGAAAGAACGAAAAAAAATACCATTCTGAGATACCGTCTCAGGTTTTGTGTTAAAATTTTTGACTCAATCGGATGAACGCAGCACACTCTAGTTAGACCGTCCCAATGTTTGAACCATGGGTATTGTGCAATAAGCGTCATTTTTATGAGAATTTTCAGCAAAACTCTATTAAAAAACAACGTGAAAGCTAAAAAACATCTGATTATGTATAGAACTCTTTGTTCCATAAGATGAACCACTTTCAAGGAGAAATTTTCAAGTGTGGAGATGATAAGAAAGAATTTTTGAGAGTTAAAAAACAGATTTTTTTCCAGCGTAGAGGAAACAACTTTAAAAATTTCGTATGGAAGAGTTGGAAGTGATATTGCTTTTTATACAATATTTCACTGTATCATGCGTCATGTTTGATCCAAAACTAGAAAATTTCGAAAACGACGAGTACCCTTAAAGTGTGTTTAATTACCATTCATTATCTTCTTCGTGTTAGCGTATAAAAGCATAATAAGTATTTATTTTTCTTCTCTTTGATACTTTTATATGTATATTGTAATATTTTCTTGGCTCAATATCAAAAGTCTTCTGTTAGTGCTTTTATTTCATGTATAGTTATTTTATGAAAAAAATAAATTATTTTTGACGCTCGCATTCATTTTCATCCTTTCCTCACTTGTGCGTTCAAAAAGGATTGTCAAAATATGTCAATCGCTCTATACTGTGTCTGGTAATGTAGATCTAGCATTTTAAGGAAGTCACAGTCCGACTTCTTGAACTCTTTTAGAATATGTATAGTTCGTACTTTATCTATGTATTCGAACATCACCTACAAGCCAAAGGGATTCTGGAGTCGTGAAGCAGTCTAAAGTGTCATATTCCTAAATTGAATATATTACGAAGTAAATGAACGATCTTCAATAACCAGTAATTAACTATTGTCAAGCCTACATTAATGTTGTGTGTTCAATAGCACATGAGCTCTGCGTAATTAAGATAAGCTATCGAAGTCCCATATTGAAAAATAAGATCAAATTGATTTTATGAAAATTAGCAAAACTGATATAAGAATTGCATAAGTATTTTGTTTTGTTGAATGAAATAGAAGAGTGCAAGATTTACTAAATTAAATTCGTAGTAGTTAAAACTAAGTACTAGATTGACCGATGAATAATATAGCTAACACGCTATTTCAGCTATGGGGCTTCCACAGACAGACTAATTAGACCACATAACCAATCTAAGACTAATTGTCTAATAGAATTACATAAATATACTACTATCCGTTCCAAATGGTCAGGCCGATGGTTACTTTTTGAATAACTTTTGATAGGAATGAGATAGAGACCTGCGATTTTGACTGTTCAATAGCCAAGACTTTTCAGAGATCTTCTTTTTTTTCAAGATTTTGACTGTTCAATAGCAAAACTTTTTACAAGCGGAAGCAACTTTTGAAAAAATTCC
>CAJNOQ010001043.1:0-36798 GCA_905250885.1 Didymodactylos carnosus | reverse complement strand
AAAGTTAGCAAATATTGAAACACCGATGAAAACATCTGAACTAGTAAAAGCAAAATCTCGCTTAATGACATCAATAGTGAGCAATAACACTTGTTCACCATTAAACAAAACAAAATTACCCAAAATTATTCATAATCAGATAGGCTATATCTCGTACAATCCCAGACAATATCTTAACGCGCATCGATCCATTCCATTAACATTTGAGCACATGAACGCTATTGCAGTCGAGGAGAAAACTGGTACATTATAATTTTACTTCACACTGTCCATCTAATATTTCTTCGATACTAGATGCAGCACATGATTGTAACATTCTTCTTAAAGACGAAATATTGACTGATAACAAAATTGGATCAATTGAAAATTATACATTAAAAAATATTGAATTATTATACCGTTGTATGACTACTGATTCAATGGCTGCATGGCCATTTTATCTCTTTATTCAGCAAACATTACCCAATAATTCTAATGTATTATCGTGTATTCGTTTCATTAGTGATGCTGAAAATTATATGGCAAAACAAAACCAACAACGTTTGGGAGTACAGTTAATACACAGGTATATTCTAAAACCATGAACAATGATATCTAATCAGTCATAATTATTTTTCTAAAGATTTTTAGACGAGACATCCCTCTACTATTTACCTATGGAAGTGTTTGATAATGATAATGATCGGCGGCAAAACTTGATATCTGAGATTAAATTATATGATAATAAACATGCGGCATTATGGCAAACATTATTAAAGATAACAAGGGTAGAGTATGCAAGAGAAAGAGAGATTTTCATTATAAATTGTCTGTCGATTACTGTTTTTGTCTTTTAGTATTTACAGGCATATTGGATAAAATTTATCATATTCGATCGATTACGTTTTTCTACACAGGTGAGTTTTTATTCCAACATAGAATTTTTCATCTTGGTTTTGTTTCTCTTCAACTAGGGCCAGTTTATCAGTGATAGTGAAATATTAGAAGATTTAAAATTGATTTTACCGAATGTTAACTTTGATACATTGAATGAAGAAGTTCTGGTACATTTCAATTCGGTTCAGACAAATCAGATAGCACACAAGGTACTCGAAGCATGTGATGCCGAATTACAATTAACTGTTAAAGTTGAACAATACAATACAATAGAGAAACAAGTAAATACAGATGAAACATGTGATTTAAAGGTGACAGGTAAAACAGTTTTACTCAAAGGCAAATCAGATGAATTCAAATCGCTCTGTAGTATATTCAATTGGGATGATTATGTAACGAAATTCGAACAATTCAATGAAATTCATCAAGCAGTAAGTTAGACTATTTTTTCATAATTATTTTTATTTAATTTGATTGTATTATTTTTTGTTTAGTCATTTACTGATAATCCATTGGAACATCTGTCGAAGGTTCAATCCGTAACAAACGCAGGCTTAAATGAATTTCATAATTTAGCCAAAAGCAAAACACAGTGGAAGAATGTTGATAAATTTGTCGAACATGTTATGAAATCAGCCTCCGATCAGATTTATCCAAATGGTAATCATATTGAACAGTTGATAGCCCATATAATTAATGAAAGTGTTAATGAATTTGAAAATCATTCGGGTTCACTTGTACTTAACAGACCAAAAGTAAGACATTATTTCTATAATGAATGCCATACGCATTTGACTAATTATAATTTTAGTACAATAAAACACCAACATTCGATGTACAAACGGAACCAATAGTAGATTTTGGTGTTATCGATGATGACATTGCTATGCACCAAAAAACTCAAAAATTAGACAATTTCAGAGTGAAATTTGATGATTATGAATTCCCTCCGTCGTCTCCAACTGAATATAATTTCAGCGGCGATACATCTGATATCAAAAGATCGAATAATCAAAATTCTATAGGACGCATAGAATCGACAATGGATAACAGCAATATTATACGACTTGAAAGCGATGTATTAGCAACAATTTTTCAAGATGAAAAAAATAAAGATAAAATAGTTGAACAGAAGGATAATAAAGCATTAGAAAGAATATTAGCGATTGATTTAGAACCAGGAATACGATCGAGTTATATATTAAAAGAATCTACTCTAGGTACAATATGTCATACTTTAGTTTCAAGATGAACGTTCATTGTCCTATTGTAGCTAGAGAGGAAGAGACATTTGATATTCATCAGTTTCTATCTGACAGTAGAGCGACTACTGAACATTCGAACGATTCATTGTCGATGAAACTTGACGATAAGACTGAGTACTATTTCATAAAAAATAAAACTAAACCACGTTCATCAGAAATAGAAAGATATCACAATGTATTATCGAATGACATACATGTCAATATCGAAAAAAAATCATTTATTTATGAAACAAAAACCAGTGAAACATCAGTACCATGTTTATCCGATGAATATTTGTTGTCAGATGAACAGAGATGGACACATTGGCTAATTGATTCCGAACGATCATCAACTATCTCAGACAAATTTTATAAATATTTAAAAGCTAATCAATTACAATCAGTCAATTATTTTTCAGTACATGAACAATATCATGTTACACCATTACTTTTTGGTCGTATTGGTTCGATGATAGTGAATGATGTCGGTATCGGATGTGTGAAACTCAATGTAAAAAATACAAATTTATTTCTCTCATTAACCACGATGCAACAAACATACGATCAATTGAAATTAATATTAGACCGTGATCATCTAATTAAAGTATACGTAGGAAAAAGTATTGAATTTTTAAATGGAAAAGTGACTGCTTATACAATAGTTCCAACAACAAATACATTGTGTCTAAGTTTTAAATCACTCTATATGCCAAAACGTCAACTAGAACAAAGTAAATCAACATGTTACGATTTAAACGTCAAACAACTTTATGAGGAAGATATCGGCATCAAACATGATCCAATTGTTGATGTCTGTTTCTCTGATATGAAAAATGACAATAAACTAGTTGGGTATGTGAAAAACGGAAGACAGGACAAATCGAACGACGCAAATTTTGCATTTGTCAAAAAACGACCAACATACTTAGGAGAGCAAGAACGAAACGAATTATTAGATTTTATAGATGCAGAAATTCAATCGTCGAAATGGCCTGTGAAAGAATATATTGGCATCAAAGGACACCGAGCATGGCGTGCATTAAAATTAGCTGCTGATATATCAGATTGGGGTAAGTAATCGATCACTTTCTTCTTTGCCATTAGATTAGGAACATCTCTAAAACAATACTGTATTCAGTCACAAGAGAACAGCTCTTCTATTATGCGATGATTTATTCCTCAATTTATTTTACGAGAGATTTTTAATCTGAGTGATTTTGTTGTTAAATCTAGATATCGGTTCCACCTTTGGTTATTATAACGAAAACGACTGGGTACCAGATAAAGAATTAGGCTCTTTTGGCGAACGAACCAGTATCCTTATGCGTCATCGCATACGCCGTGCAGAATTATATAACAAATGAAAACTTTTCTATTAAAATTATACTTTTACATATGCTCTAATTTTGTAAGATAATTTAAGTCAGTGAATTACTTGAAATTGAGATTAAAACACGAGGTTAACCACAAGTTGTCTGAACGCAAAGATTCCATATTTACATCAAAAATAAAAATCAGTCAAATGTTCTTGTCAAGTTATTTACATACAATTACAACAGTTAGATGAAAGAGAGTGTGTTTTTTTAAATTTTTGTTTAAAACAAAGTTATGGACTATATAGGAACATACCGTTAAGTTCAACCTTAATTACCTAATCAGGATTCACATATTATCTGCGAGTCAATTGCTATCTTAGCCTGACTAACGTGACACTTTTTTAACAAACGAGGATTCATTCAAATTTTAAAAAAATATCCTGATTTACTTTACTATTCAGACTTGATTTATATACCGACTTACCCAGATCCATATCTAAAAACTGTCCGTAGCGATTTTAAAAATTTATTTCCGCTCATTTTCTGAACACATTTTAAGTCACAATCCCGAAATTCGGGGTAGTAATTTCCAATTTTCTCAGCTCAGGAGAAGAATTTCAAAACTTGCCGCGGACAAATTTTAGGTACACGTCATAACTACAGAACAAAAAAACATTGAGGCCCTTTGATGAACCATCTAGGAAGAGTAGCCGTTTTGCTCCACGAGATCCCTATTCTGACAAAAACGCCATTAGTTAGCTAGTGATGATTTAGGGCTTTCAACAAAATTCGCATAACTCAAGAAAAGAAGATCACACAGACCTACTGGACGTCTCAAGTTGATCAGAACTCTCGACTCTACACAATCATCCGTCCAAAAACTTCAGCAAGTTGACAAATTCAAGTGAAATTCAATTTTTAAGAAACCCGGTTTTAGGGTTTCTAGATTAGTCCTTGAAAAAAACTTATGAAAAAATTATGCGAGTATCGAAAAGATCTTCTAAATAATAGTAAAACAGCTAATTGGCAATATAATACTATAGAGCGAAATTATTCATTATGCGTGTCGTCAAAGCATACTTAATTGTTTTAGATAGGATGTTCATTCTAGCAAATACAATATAATATCTTCCTTCGAATGACTCACGCATGTTAAAAAAAAGCTCTCTGTGAGTTACGATTTAGAATCTTGCTATGTTGTTATGAAATCTCATTGTGATTCAGAATATGCTACTCTCATAATTTTATTTTGTGTTTTTGCGAAAAAATCGGAAGAAAATCTCGGATTAATCATGTACTTAATCATTAATGAACTGGTGAGTTATTTAACGATTCCGTCAGGTACTCCCAAGTAATCGGTAGGTGGTGGCTGACAACTGTTTTCATGTATGTTTACGAACGAATTTCTTCTCATTCCCTTTTTTTAAAGTTTTTTCTAAGCTGTCTCGTTCTATCGCGTCTCGTCTTGCAAAATTTCGCTAAACGAGACCGTTTCACCCATCTCTATTAGAGATTACGCATAAAAATTCATAAAGTCCAAATTGAGAAGTAAACTAGAGACATCTCGGCTAAAACATTCAATACTAATATGATGACTCTATGAAAGAGAGAAGATAAGGATGTTGCTAACTCATTCTCTATAGACATTCTCAGTCAGGAATGAATGCTTTTACTCAAAAAGATATTGCGCTGATGAAATGCTTGAGAGCGCTACAAGCTCTTTCTTCATGTTTGTCACGCGACATCAGAGTTGAGAATGCGAAGTGGATTTGTGTTGGGCTTCGACGTAATGCTGATTGTCGAATAAAAACCTTAGCAGGAATTTGACTATTCAATCTATTTTTACAAATTGCGTGCACTGTACCGAAATGTTACGGTAAATGTGTAATATATCACGGTAAAATGTGTAATATATCACGGTAAAATGTTGGTGTCAGATTATTTGTAAGTCAGTATGACTCTTGGCATGACATTATTGCACATTTAATATGTCACCATCTAAAACATGACGTTGCTAAACTGTTGAGACATTTTGATGGTTTTACCGTCATTCTTCAGCGTAGCTGTTCACTATTCATCCAAAATAGCTGTGACTTAGTAACTGGCATGCATTTTTGAAACGGCTTGCTGTTAAAGAAAAACACATGTAAAATGCCGGAAACCTGGCACGATCTACCACTCACTATATAAAGTTTTTAAGGATATAGAACAGTTTTTCAAAAGATTTTCGTGAGTTTTCAAAAAAAGGACTTATTTATAAGCGTATAAATTTTGGTTGATCAAAACTTTGCAACCAATGAGCTAATCAGCATTTGCAGCAGTATTTTCTAGCATCAACCATTTTTAGCAGACTGTTTTGGATAGAAAAGGCTGAGTACTAATGGAAATACCACCCACTTTCAATACCGTTTTGAACAACGTTAAAGATGTTAAAAAACTACAAGAAGCGAAAAGTTCGCCTTTATCTCTCGTCTGTTAAAGAGCTTCAGTGGCAACTCAAAAAGACGGATTATCCAATAAATTAAGGAAAATTTTCAATTGGAAAAGGCGATTCTTGAGCCTTAATCAACGAGCTTAGTAATCTTTATAATGGTGATCTTTATTTCTCAGTACCTGCACAGACCTACGGCACATTTGTAAAGTGTTATGTATATTATTTGTTTAGAAATATGATTCCGATTTTTTGTTTTTCTCTGGATTTGTTGTAAAAAGTGAAGAAAATCATGAAAGATTCATTTGTTGAAGAGCAATTTGTACCGATGGATGAACAACATCATTGCTTAGGTAAGAAAATCATCTTTAATCAGAGCCGTAGCCAACTGATGAGATTACCGACACCGACCCTCAACAAAGGGGAAAAGAGATAACTCTTGATGAATAAAAATTTTTCGTTTCACACACATTTATTTTTCTACTAATGATCCTTTTTAGAAAGTTTTCGAATCTTTAATCTATAAAGAATTATTGCTTTCTTTAATTAGATGACGAAGAAAGGCCGACAATGATTGCACAATTAGATAGTTTACAAAAATTAAAAGAGGTAAAATAAAACAATTACATTCGTCTAATGTAATATTTCATTTTCTTTTTTATCTACTTAGATCGGCTGGTATTGGGGCTGTTTAAATTGGAATGAAGCAGAAAAATTACTAAAAGATAAACAAGATTATTCATTTATTGTACGTGATAGTAGTCATCGACATTATTTTCTCGCAATCACGTTTAAAAGTAATGGAAATATTCATCATGCAAGAATTGAACACAGTAACAGTAAGTTTTATGTTTTCAAATCATGTTGTTGCATTATAGAGATGTGTGATGATTAAAAATATTCTATTCAAGATAATTGTGAGATCTGATTCTAAGAGATTTAATTGACATCCTTTTTTTTACCTAATAAAGTAATGAAATCGGGCAATCTAAGTGAACAGTATAGTTTTATAGTCTAATAACGCTGTTGTTTTCAAACAGTTTACTCATCGTGTTTATTTATTTGTGTAGATTCGTTCAGTTTTCAAAATAATTCTTCAAAATCACAATGTACATCGCCAGATGTTGTCAAATTTATTGAAAATACAATTGAACATTCGAAGAATGGACAATTCATGTTTTTTGTTCGTACCAACGTAGATGGTAAGGAAACTCTCTACGTACAATTGTTTTTCAATTAAAGTTTTGTCTTTAAATCATTTTTTTAGGTCAACCACTAACACCTGTACGATTATTATATCCTGTTTCACGTTTATCTCACATTACATCTTTAAAACACATATCCCGGTTTTTAATTCATCGATACATTAGACGTGATCGTATTGAAGAATTAGATATTCCTGCTCGTCTAAAAGCCTATTTAAAAGAGCCACAAATTTATACAGAATTAAAACTTTAAACAATTTTTTAATTTGTTTTTGTTTTTTAAATTCTATTTTGTTTAACATCTATCTAATTGACTATCACTCACCTTTTTTTTTATCACCCCTAAAATTTTGAACAGGAATGTGCCTTATTGAAACAGTTGTCTTCTACTTTCTTTTTGTTGTTCTTATAATAAATGATTACATACAAAATCATTTTGTTTTTGTTTTGTATCACTTTTCATATAAATATTTATTTATTTTTTCTTGTATGAGCGACAATCACGTATTTTTTTTGTTTTCATTTTCACTTCAGTATATTTGTCAAATTTCGTCTAATTCACAAATAAATTATTCAATAAAAAATTGTTTCTAAACTATTGCAATTAATTTTAAGATAAAAAATTCAATAGTTTGATTTTGTACAATAAAAAACCAAAAATTGAATTCAATAGATTTTAGTCCCATGTATCCGTTGAAATTGATACAAGACGATGACTATGATGAACGTACATAACGACAGAGTAACCGTCTTAACAGCTCAGCACTTCGATAATGATACAAAAAGTCTTTTGAAGTGCTAACAATATTGTCAGCAGACTCAGATTTTATGTTAAAAATAAAACCTTGTATGTAAAAAGGACGTTCTATCTGTCTACATGACTGTGATATGTACAATTAATTTAATTATACTGTTATCTTTTTTGTTTATGATACTATGATGAGAGAATGTCAAAATCATAAAACATTTTTAATCATAATACTATCATAAAATAATTACTATTAGTAAGTAATAGATGATGGATAAAATTAATTTATTTTGTTTAAATTTTTATCGAATATGTACATGTGTGCGCGCCATTCTTTTATTTATTTTTTTTTAATTTTGTGGCAAAGATTTATTTGACTAAAGAGTGAATATTTTAACTTGTCTACCTTCTCTTATCTTCTCTCGTTGTTCCATTTTGTTGTGATATGGATAAGAATAATGTTCTAAACTAAAAGATAACAATTTCAAAAAAACAACAACAAAAAAACTAGATTTTTTCTTCTCATTATAATTACATGAGATCGTTTAGTAATGGATTAGAAAAACATCGAAGAGAAATTATTAACATAAGTCAAACATTTGATTCGAATAATAGATATATACTCTTTAATTATAATCAATCTGCTTTGGAACCACAGTGAGTATTCTCATATAATTACTATTCTCTTTTTTTTGTCTCTATAAAATTGTTTTCTATTTTAGAGCTACAGCATTCTACGAACATTTTACACAAGATCATCTTAATTCATTGAAATCATCGGGACGATTTAATTCATTACCCATTGGCAAACAATCAATAGTCAATGAACCTCGAATATCAATACCTGAAGATCAAAATAAATTTATACAAGAACAAACATGTTGTAAAGCATTTCGTTTATCAAATATATGGCTGTTTATTATTATTATAGCACCAGTGAGTTGTATTGTTATTGGATTTCTTTATCGTAATAAATGTCCACTAGAAAAATGGATACCATTGTGGCAAATTGTAAATGGTATTGTGACACTTTTTTTTCTAATTTTAATATTTATAACAAGACAAATATCAACAATCATCGTAGTATCGACAGATGTTCTGTCACAAGATGATGAACTAAATAATGGAACGATTAACAATTTATATAATACAAATACAACATTTGAGAAATCGAGTATGTTTAAAATAAATAATGGGTTTCTTAATAGTATAAGAAATAAATTACGAAATATGAAGCGTCAAAATACAATTATATTTATTACCGATCAAATTAAAATTTTTATTATTTTATTCTTACTCGCTTGGTTTATCTGCGGAAGTGTAAGTATTGGGAATTTATCATCCACTCTTTCTCACTGCATTCAACATTTTTCATTACATTCAAATTTCGATTAATTACTCAAGTTAGAACAGAAAATATACATCTATATGTCATATCTACTGTTTTTCTACGTATGCATGTGTAGGCTTATTTTTCAATCGCCAGCAATTGTCAAGTTAGGAGAAATTCCCCTTGAGCGGATAAGTGAGATCAAGTTGTTCAGGCTCTACATTTCTCATGACTCAAAATGGGCTAGTCACATTGAAAAAGTCGCGATGAGATACAGACGAATGCGGGGTGTGATATATCGGACTTTTCGAGATACTCCTGCCAAATTGAAAAAACATTTCTATGAGACTTTTGTGGCAAGATCTGTCTTTGTGTATGAAGAAATTGTCTATGATTTAGCTCATTTCGAGCCCTTAAATTCACTTCAACGTCTTGCTGCTCGCATCATAAGTGATGACTTCGTCTCTTCTTCTTCAGAAGTTTCAGAAAGTTGCCCACTCGAATGCTTAACACGACGGAAATATTTCTGGAAAACGTTGATGGGGATGTACGGCTTTGGCTCGTTTTTCCTTTAGTTCTTTTTCTACAACGCGGCATTGTCCTTGCAAACACTTATTTCAAATTGAAATACTTAATTCTACATCGGTCATGAGTCATAATCTCTTAATTCCGACAATAAAAGACTTGAACAGCTTAACGCCCGATGTTGTGACACTTTCTTCCTTCAATTTATTTGTTTTAAAAATACAACAGTTCCTTTAGGAACTAGTCATTTGTAATTTTTATCTTTATATGTCATGGGATAGGCGTCTATAAGCCTCCAACTTTTGTCCATGTCCTTTCTCTTTGCCACTGAGAATAAATAAATAAGTTACAAAATAAATTACGGCAATAGAAAATATTTTCCCACTGACGTCTAATTCAGTTTGAGTAGTACTTATTGTTTGTGATAGTAGCCATATATTAACAGTATAGAGTCGTGTTTATTTCTAGATTTGGGTATACAGAAATTATACGAAAGTACAATACAAGAAGAGATATTTTAATCAATGGATATTTGATAATAAAAATACAACGAAAAATAATCGAAATTTTTATTGTGCTAAAACATGTTATTTTCATGCATTTATTTATATGACTACAGTATACGTTGCGCTTACCATTTGTCTAGTTTGTTTTTTGATTCAAATAGTTAGACAATGTCTATTACGTAGAAGACGAAAAACATTGTGAACATGAACACAATTGGATAGAAAAATTATTTATATAATTTATTATTTGCATTTTAAATAAGAATGTGTCTTTCAATGTATCTCTCTATTTCTTTTAGAATAGTTGTTAAATGTTACAATTTTTTGTTATTTTTGTTTCTGTTTTCTACTGATGTTTAGGATCTTTGTTTTCTAACACAAACTTCAAATGGAAAACAAGATAAACCATATCTGTGACACCGGCATTCTAAATATATCAACACCGGTCAAAAGCATAAAACGTGTATATCAATAAGAGAAAATCGTGTTTGCAATCTCTGACTGATGTACTATTCGATTTGTTCGACAACGCTTCTCAATCAACAATATTGATCAGTTGTAGCATAGAATGTACCGATTTCAACGTATTGAAGCACAATTCGATGTTACCTATGCTCTGGTGATCACACAATTAGTGGATATTTCCATTGCTTATGAAATATAATATAATGAAAATGTATGTTAGTGTCATTTGGTACTATTCTGCTCGTGAAACGAGTCAATCATCATTAGCAACATTTGTAGTTCAAGAATTATCAAAATAAAATTTAAAAGAACTATCAAACGAATATAGATTATGACAATAAAACCATGATTATCTAATTTTATTACTAAAGACTATAAATTTCTCTCTGTTTAACAAAATCTCAAACAAATCATTTAGTTCTGTATCAGTAGGAATAATGAAACATCTCTTCATCATCCTTCTATATCACCAATTTACTGTTTTTCGAAACTTTTAACCTTCATTCAATAATCTTTCTAAATAAACATCAACTTTCATCTATTCTTATTCTCGCATACACATATTTACATTTACACAACATTTAGTATTATTGTATCTTGTAATATTACTTGAACTAAATTGCTCTATATTCAGAGATTTGTTACTATCCTTCCTCTGCTACTACCACGACTATTCAATCGAGACTAATCTTAGTATGTGGTTTTTTGATTTCTCAAGACTCTTTATCCCAAATTTTCTCTTTATATATTGTAAAATTTGATGTATGGAGTTGTATACTATAAAAACCATAATAAATCAGTTTCAATACATATTTTATGTACTTTTGAAATATGACTATATGGTTAAATTTTCTTTTTCATTTATTTTTATTCTCTAATTATAAATTATTTATCGCGTGAATCAGTCATCAGGGTAATGGAAAGAAAGAAAAATGAATGACGGAAAATTTCTCAAGTTTATTTTTAGATATATTGTAAATTTCTTTTTTTTAAAACTGCAGTCGCTTTATTTTACCTTCTTTCAACCGTTGTTTTGCAAAATGGCATCTGCCTCCACGGTGACATTTGTAACGGGCAATAAAAATAAATTAGCTGAAGTGAAAGAAATATTAGCCGATGTTGTACCATTATTAAAATCTCAAGATTTAGATCGTAAGTGTAAATAAAATACAGAGAGATTAATCATAAATGTGCATATTTTTAGTACCTGAATTACAGGGTGAACCAGGTGATATTTCTAGTGAAAAAGCAAAATTAGCTGCAATTAAAATCAACGGACCGGTTCTCGTCGAAGATACATCGTTATGTTTTAATGCACTCAATGGATTACCGGGACCTTACATAAAGGTATGATTTATTGAACATATATTTATTTTCTAATTTATTTTCTTCTATATTTATAGTGGTTTTTGGATAAAATTGGTCACGATGGTTTGAATAATCTTTTGTCAGCTTATACTGATAAAACAGCTTATGCACAATGTGTGTTTGCATTTTGTGCGGGTCCGAACAGTGAACCAGTTGTGTTTGATGGACGATGTCCAGGACAAATTGTAAAAGCGAGAGGACCAACAAATTTTGGTTGGGTATGAATATTTGGTTTATATAATTACTTTAGTTTTCGGTAATATTTAATGTCTATTTAGGATCCAGTATTTCAACCGGATCATCCAACATTAAAACTAACATTTGCCGAAATGAATAAAGCGGAAAAAAATAAAATATCTCATCGCAGTAGATCATTAGCATTACTAAAAGAGTATTTTATAAAACATCCAGAAATTTTAAAATAAACGATCGATTCGTTGGTTAATGATTCATATAATTAACTTTAACATGTGTAAGAAATGTGTACAAGATTATTTTGCTTTGTTATTCAAATAAATCATCTTAAGGAGATTTTCTCAACATCTGACGATAATTGCATCGCAAATTGTCGATTTTTACTATCAAGTAAGTAGTACATGATATTTTACTTAGATAACGTTAACGATTTTTTGCAAATGGTAATTCTAAAAATTTCTAATTACTGTTCTTCAAAACACAATTTTTTTTTTTTATTAATATTCATTTGATCATAATTTTCTTTATCATTCGATTTTTTGATCATAAAGTTCATCATCTTCAATTTTCGATCTAAGCCAATATCTTCGTTAAATGTTTCCAGTATTCGAAAGTTGTCTTTATCTGTTACGGACTTCCTCCCTCTTCCCAATGTCCGCTTTCTCACAACCCTTATTTTCTAAAATTTGGATATCCTTTTGTTAGTAACACGACACTT
Source organism: Didymodactylos carnosus (assembly GCA_905250885.1). Lineage (NCBI taxonomy): Eukaryota > Metazoa > Rotifera > Eurotatoria > Philodinida > Philodinidae > Didymodactylos > Didymodactylos carnosus. The sequence continues at coordinate 23,871 of CAJNOQ010001043.1, read as the reverse complement.
GCTCTCCTGACAAATGCTTCCTTGCGACATTTGCTCCCCAAAGATACCTGCTCCCATTGAAGAATCCAAAATAATTGTTGAAAAGTTAACAGTTGATAGAAATTGGCAAAAAGTTAAAATAGTTATAAACCGATTTATAAATCACCCTATTTCGGACTCTTCAATGTCTGCTCCCCAACGACAGATAACACAGTTTCGTACAGAAGAAAAAAGAAATACTAAGTGATATTGAACAAGTAAAATAGGAGGATGGCATAGATCGATTGTGGATCATCATACAAATAAACGAAATAGAGCAACACTACTTTGGTCAATGGACTATGGGCAATAAATCAGATTACAAAAAGAAAGCACTCTTTTTAAATGATCATGACGATCAGCGAAATTGAAATCTTTAGTTACATAGATTTGATTGACATAAGCTGGACCGAATGACGTAGAAGAAGAGAGCGTAGTGGCGTTCGTCGAAAATCTGTTTCCTTCTGGAGGTTGCCAGAGAACGACTGAATTGTTCTCTCCTGGTATTGGAAATATTAAACATTGCCTTCCAGATTTGGATTGTCCTAATTCACAAACTGAATAATAGTCGTACACGGTGCCATTCATATGATAAATTTTCCTCCGGAGAAAATTAATACTTGCCAGAATTCCAATTTCTGGCGCACCGATAGAATATAAAGCGCCTCTTCGGATAAATAACTTGACTATATGCTCGGATAACTCAGAGAACTCGAATTTGTACCACAACTTCCTAAAAGGTGTTAAATATAATAAAATCGCATAACATTAATTAAGTAACTTGATATACCTACAGAATAAAATAACAGCACCAAGTGAGTCTATCGTAATGCAATGAACACATAGCGTTCTTGTAGGGCTAATTTTATGAAAATACTTAAATTGTTTATTAAAAAGTCAAGTTTAATATTCATCACTTAAGAATATTCGTCCAATACTTTACATATCAGCTATAATTAGGTATGCATTGGTCAGTTAACCAACGTTTAGAATGGACCGAAAACAAAATAGTCGGTTAGCCGAAGATATTTTATGTTGTGTCTTATTGTTCTTGTTTCATTAGTGTTTATTTCGTGTCGTTGGGATGGGACAGAAACTAAAGAATGATGAATAAAAAAAGAGATATCGGGACTTGCTTTGACATCTCGCTGTTGAGTAAATTTTTGATATCGAGAGTCATAAAAGCTTGATCGATTTTAATGTAAAATATCTCAGAATAAATATATCTCCAAATATTAAGTTAAAAACGTACATGCAACAATAGCAGTTTTGATAACATTCTATGTTATGCATTTGAATTTGTAATTAAATATTTTAACGAAAAGGCATTTATAATACAGCGTAACTTTTTACTTAAAACTGAAGCAATAAAATTTTCGATGTCAAAAATTAACAATAATGAGAGTAAATCTTGAAAGTTTACATTTTATTTTATCTATTTTTAATCATGTGGCTGTCATCTACTCGGCAACTACTTCTCAAAATCTTAACAGGCGGAAGGAATTTCAATATGACGCCACTTTTAGGTATGCATCGGTTTCTGTTATCGAAACAAACCACAATCTATATTTGATGATACCGAAACAGATGACAAGTAAAAACAGCAAATGCAACAATAATCTCAATCACAACTTACAAAAAAAGTTAAATCAAAAAGTTCGAGAGCAAGTGCCGCGGGAGCCACTGTCAGAGGAGCAACTGTGGTAGATTCCATTTTGTTTGACGCATCGTCCCATACTATTGTCCATTTCAAAATAGAATGCAGTCGGTTGTTTGTGTACCGTTAGAAAGAGAATGATTGGCATACACATATTTACATTTACACAACATTTAGTATTATTGTATCTTGTAATATTACTTGAACTAAATTGCTCTATATTCAGAGATTTGTTACTATCCTTCCTCTGCTACTACCACGACTATTCAATCGAGACTAATCTTAGTATGTGGTTTTTTGATTTCTCAAGACTCTTTATCCCAAATTTTCTCTTTATATATTGTAAAATTTGATGTATGGAGTTGTATACTATAAAAACCATAATAAATCAGTTTCAATACATATTTTATGTACTTTTGAAATATGACTATATGGTTAAATTTTCTTTTTCATTTATTTTTATTCTCTAATTATAAATTATTTATCGCGTGAATCAGTCATCAGGGTAATGGAAAGAAAGAAAAATGAATGACGGAAAATTTCTCAAGTTTATTTTTAGATATATTGTAAATTTCTTTTTTTTAAAACTGCAGTCGCTTTATTTTACCTTCTTTCAACCGTTGTTTTGCAAAATGGCATCTGCCTCCACGGTGACATTTGTAACGGGCAATAAAAATAAATTAGCTGAAGTGAAAGAAATATTAGCCGATGTTGTACCATTATTAAAATCTCAAGATTTAGATCGTAAGTGTAAATAAAATACAGAGAGATTAATCATAAATGTGCATATTTTTAGTACCTGAATTACAGGGTGAACCAGGTGATATTTCTAGTGAAAAAGCAAAATTAGCTGCAATTAAAATCAACGGACCGGTTCTCGTCGAAGATACATCGTTATGTTTTAATGCACTCAATGGATTACCGGGACCTTACATAAAGGTATGATTTATTGAACATATATTTATTTTCTAATTTATTTTCTTCTATATTTATAGTGGTTTTTGGATAAAATTGGTCACGATGGTTTGAATAATCTTTTGTCAGCTTATACTGATAAAACAGCTTATGCACAATGTGTGTTTGCATTTTGTGCGGGTCCGAACAGTGAACCAGTTGTGTTTGATGGACGATGTCCAGGACAAATTGTAAAAGCGAGAGGACCAACAAATTTTGGTTGGGTATGAATATTTGGTTTATATAATTACTTTAGTTTTCGGTAATATTTAATGTCTATTTAGGATCCAGTATTTCAACCGGATCATCCAACATTAAAACTAACATTTGCCGAAATGAATAAAGCGGAAAAAAATAAAATATCTCATCGCAGTAGATCATTAGCATTACTAAAAGAGTATTTTATAAAACATCCAGAAATTTTAAAATAAACGATCGATTCGTTGGTTAATGATTCATATAATTAACTTTAACATGTGTAAGAAATGTGTACAAGATTATTTTGCTTTGTTATTCAAATAAATCATCTTAAGGAGATTTTCTCAACATCTGACGATAATTGCATCGCAAATTGTCGATTTTTACTATCAAGTAAGTAGTACATGATATTTTACTTAGATAACGTTAACGATTTTTTGCAAATGGTAATTCTAAAAATTTCTAATTACTGTTCTTCAAAACACAATTTTTTTTTTTTATTAATATTCATTTGATCATAATTTTCTTTATCATTCGATTTTTTGATCATAAAGTTCATCATCTTCAATTTTCGATCTAAGCCAATATCTTCGTTAAATGTTTCCAGTATTCGAAAGTTGTCTTTATCTGTTACGGACTTCCTCCCTCTTCCCAATGTCCGCTTTCTCACAACCCTTATTTTCTAAAATTTGGATATCCTTTTGTTAGTAACACGACACTTGCTCTCCTGACAAATGCTTCCTTGCGACATTTGCTCCCCAAAGATACCTGCTCCCATTGAAGAATCCAAAATAATTGTTGAAAAGTTAACAGTTGATAGAAATTGGCAAAAAGTTAAAATAGTTATAAACCGATTTATAAATCACCCTATTTCGGACTCTTCAATGTCTGCTCCCCAACGACAGATAACACAGTTTCGTACAGAAGAAAAAAGAAATACTAAGTGATATTGAACAAGTAAAATAGGAGGATGGCATAGATCGATTGTGGATCATCATACAAATAAACGAAATAGAGCAACACTACTTTGGTCAATGGACTATGGGCAATAAATCAGATTACAAAAAGAAAGCACTCTTTTTAAATGATCATGACGATCAGCGAAATTGAAATCTTTAGTTACATAGATTTGATTGACATAAGCTGGACCGAATGACGTAGAAGAAGAGAGCGTAGTGGCGTTCGTCGAAAATCTGTTTCCTTCTGGAGGTTGCCAGAGAACGACTGAATTGTTCTCTCCTGGTATTGGAAATATTAAACATTGCCTTCCAGATTTGGATTGTCCTAATTCACAAACTGAATAATAGTCGTACACGGTGCCATTCATATGATAAATTTTCCTCCGGAGAAAATTAATACTTGCCAGAATTCCAATTTCTGGCGCACCGATAGAATATAAAGCGCCTCTTCGGATAAATAACTTGACTATATGCTCGGATAACTCAGAGAACTCGAATTTGTACCACAACTTCCTAAAAGGTGTTAAATATAATAAAATCGCATAACATTAATTAAGTAACTTGATATACCTACAGAATAAAATAACAGCACCAAGTGAGTCTATCGTAATGCAATGAACACATAGCGTTCTTGTAGGGCTAATTTTATGAAAATACTTAAATTGTTTATTAAAAAGTCAAGTTTAATATTCATCACTTAAGAATATTCGTCCAATACTTTACATATCAGCTATAATTAGGTATGCATTGGTCAGTTAACCAACGTTTAGAATGGACCGAAAACAAAATAGTCGGTTAGCCGAAGATATTTTATGTTGTGTCTTATTGTTCTTGTTTCATTAGTGTTTATTTCGTGTCGTTGGGATGGGACAGAAACTAAAGAATGATGAATAAAAAAAGAGATATCGGGACTTGCTTTGACATCTCGCTGTTGAGTAAATTTTTGATATCGAGAGTCATAAAAGCTTGATCGATTTTAATGTAAAATATCTCAGAATAAATATATCTCCAAATATTAAGTTAAAAACGTACATGCAACAATAGCAGTTTTGATAACATTCTATGTTATGCATTTGAATTTGTAATTAAATATTTTAACGAAAAGGCATTTATAATACAGCGTAACTTTTTACTTAAAACTGAAGCAATAAAATTTTCGATGTCAAAAATTAACAATAATGAGAGTAAATCTTGAAAGTTTACATTTTATTTTATCTATTTTTAATCATGTGGCTGTCATCTACTCGGCAACTACTTCTCAAAATCTTAACAGGCGGAAGGAATTTCAATATGACGCCACTTTTAGGTATGCATCGGTTTCTGTTATCGAAACAAACCACAATCTATATTTGATGATACCGAAACAGATGACAAGTAAAAACAGCAAATGCAACAATAATCTCAATCACAACTTACAAAAAAAGTTAAATCAAAAAGTTCGAGAGCAAGTGCCGCGGGAGCCACTGTCAGAGGAGCAACTGTGGTAGATTCCATTTTGTTTGACGCATCGTCCCATACTATTGTCCATTTCAAAATAGAATGCAGTCGGTTGTTTGTGTACCGTTAGAAAGAGAATGATTGGAGGCACCTATCTATCTGAGAATAAAAATGCTTAAAAAGTCTTCAAGAATTTTTCTAGGAGGCTTCTGAAAACCCATTAACTGGTTCCATTGATCAGATGTAAATTCTCAATTTCAATTTAGAATACATCTGAATCAATAAATTTTCGACTACTCTAAATCGCCTGACACCGTTTGCTCCCTTGTTAGAGTTGAATCAAGGCCAATAAGCCAATATAAAATTTTTGCGAACATCAGCAAAAAAGCCAGTTTTTATGTGCTACCTGGCTTCCAATGATATGACCTCAATTTGGTCACCTCTTATACAATTGAGCTGAAACTTTCAGAAAAGAGTCAGAAGACATTCTTCTGCTCAATTCCAGTATCAAAAAACGGCCATTTACATCCAGAAATTGACAGGCTTTCTAGAGATCCTTTAAAAGTCCTTTGAAGTTTGTAGGAAGCAGGTTGACGGGTTAGCAGGGTTTAACGGGTTTTTCCAAAAACTCTTAAAACGATTATTAAGCAAACTCCAAAATTATTCGTCGTGCTCCTTTTCAAAGTCTATCAGAAACAAACAACAATAAGTTTGTTTCTGATTCTGATCGTCTCTGAATATTTTAAATATTAGTAGTAAGTACACATGTTCTTTTTGTCAATCTACCTTAGTTTTTCAACGGTATAGTTAATATCTGCATGTTCTAAAGTTTGTTTTGTACAGCTATATTGTAAAAATCTCTTCCTTGATAGTTTTCCTTTTGACATCTAGTCTCATTCTTCTGTTATATTGTTTAATTTCACCTGAAAAAAAAAGAATAAATACATATTGCTAATACACCAGATGCTTCTTCTTTTTCATCTGTTTTTTCATCGAATAAATTAATCGTTTTTTGCTCTCATAAGAGCGAGAATCAACGAACGAAAATCTAATATAGAATTATACGTGTCGTAAACCAACCTATAACAAGGAAAAACAAAATTTTTTCATAAATTTCTGGATCCGAAGAAGCACAAAGGACAATTGCATGTTTTTTTTGTGTACAATCAACGAGTGTGATGATCTAAATGACGTACAGCAAAAATGTACCAACTGACTATGGTCATTGAATAAAATTGAGTACAAAATAAAAATCTTTAGAAATGATAAATGTTTTTTCGTAGACGGGGTCTTTCTATAAATTATTAATCGATTATTTATATATAAAACTAATCGAAAAATGACTCATACTCTGATACAACTGTATCGTTTATTCGCCTACAGCACCTAATGAATAAAAAAATATATATCATAAGTCATTTCTACTAGTATATCGTGAATTGTGACAGAGAAAGATAATGAATTTTACAATTTATCCAACAATAACAACAACAACAACAACTTTAATATTATATTTTTTGATAACCTATCTATTTCATACAGTAACAAATGATTGTATACCATCATCTACAACATGCGGATGTTCGAAAGTAGCACCCATATTTAGTCGAATTGTCGGAGGTTATACAGCAAGGGCACATAGCTGGCCATGGATTGTTAGTATTAGAGAAAGTGTTTCTTCATCATTAGCAAGTCCTGGAGCGGCGATTTGTGGTGGAGTGTTGATAACAAATAAACATATTTTAACAGCCGCCCATTGTTTTTATGGTGTATCAGAAAGTCAATATTCAAAATTTTTTTTTGTTGTTGGTGCTACATATATCAATGATACGAATAATGTACGACTAACAGCAAAATCAATTCGACTCCATGAATATTATGATGATACGTCAAAGTTGAATGACATTGCTATTATTGAACTACGATCAGCTGTTGATTTTAATGATTCAAATATTGGTTCTATATGTTTACCTATTCATGTCCAAAATCCGGCTGGATATCCATCGGCTGATATGTTGACAGTGGCTATTGGCTGGGGAACATTGACTGAAAAGGGATCGGTATCATATACATTACAACAGGTAGAATTACCAGTAGTAGCAAGCACTTCGAGATATTGTTATAACCAAACAACAGATAATGATTCACAATTTTGTGCCGGTTTTATCAGCGGGGGAAAAGATACGTGTCAAGGTGACAGGTAAAAAGTTCAAATATTCTTCTCACGACGACTACTGTCCTCAATTTTTCTCAAAAATTTTACATCATACAACTCGTCCATGTTAACACTGTAGATGCGCACGTTTTCTTCAAATTCATCGAAGATATACTATGGCAACGAAACTTATGTCGAGTTTAGATGTAGCAAATATTTTTCCTTAAATTGATTATAAAATAAATCACGATTGGCAATAGACTTACAGATGGAAGACCGTTAAAATAGATCGAATCGTGCAAATAGAACGTTCAGTCTGAAGGTTGTGTACAGATGCCCGAGAAACTGTCAATGTTTACTTGTTCTTTAAACGATACATCGCTCAGCTCCGTATAAGCTTTCTGCAAAGCACTGTGGTCTTGGCGAAATGGAGTATGCATTTACGAAAAAGTTGACTGTTAGCCATATGGACTGCGCATCAGTTCTAAAATGCATTTACGTCATACATTTTAATTCTAACAGCACGAATGCCTTATTTTGTTGAATGTAAATCATATTATAGACCTGTAAAACTGTTCACTAGTACTTATAATCGATTCTATTTTTAAAAATAAATGTTCTATTTTTTTTAGTGGTGGACCATTAATGATTTTAATAAATACAACATGGTTCGTTGTGGGTGTGACCAGCTATGGAAATGGCTGTGGAAGAGCTCGCTATCCTGGTAATTCTAACTGATTATTTTATTTTTTGTATTGAAATCTTTACATAATTCTTGTCATTTGTAGGCGTATATACACGTGTTAGTTGGTATATGGACTGGATAAATGCCGCACTTAATGGTATTTCACAAACAACCACCATCAGTTCACCGAATACAACATCATCAACCACAATTCAAAGTAGCAATAGATATTTGTCTCATGTTTTTCTGCCGCTATTAATATCACAATTAATCACTTAAAACCAAAAGAAAATCATTATTAATATCTGTCTTGGGCATTATCCATATGGCTAACATGGATAAAAGAAAATAGTTTGATGTTTGAAGAATTCGATGTTCTTTATAGTATCATTGTTTTCGCTTGTTACAATACAGAAATTAATAAATCTTTTTATTTATTTTTATTTTTGCATTATTATGAACCAAACTATGTGTATGTTTTTTGTACAGTTTTTTTCACTTACGATTTGATGAACCCCGGTGGAGATCTTCTTATCTCTTTTCTCTACATCTTAAACTATTCTTTGTAAATTTATATTTGTGTATTTTATGATTATAGAAAGATTGTTTTCTATACTAGTTACCAAGATTTAGCGACGCTATATATTTGGTGAATGTTATGGAACTAAAGATTCTTTGTAGTTGAGCGATGATTGAATAAGTATGACAGGAATAACAAAGTTCAATTGTACTTGTATATGAACATGTGGATCATTTAAAGTATAAAAATTGTTGTATGATTTCTATCAATCAACCTTGAAAAGAAAAAATCGTCAGTAGACGCTTAGAGTACGTCAACAAAACGTCACGCAGAAAAATGTATTGAAAATTTTGAGATTCAGAGCACAGAATTGATGACCTTCATTTCAAAGTAGAATATTTTATAGTTCTACTGGAGTAAAAGTGTCTATTTTTTTATTATTACAAATTTTTAAGCTAAACTTGATAACTAACACATTTTTCCAAATACATTAATCATCTCAAAGGAGTTGAAATGAAACGTCTATGACATCTTTTTTTCATCTGAATTAAAATTTTTGTTATTTTCAATCCAATAATTTTTTCGATCAATACGATATAATTCTAATAATCAATAAAAATGAGTCAAATTTTAATTCCTATTAAGATTATCAATTCAATTCTATCTTTCTTTGATTATATGTCTGATGACCATAGTAAGTTTCACATAAGAGAATTCTACTTAGTACTTGTTTCAGCTGTATTTTCGATTCTCATAACCTACTCACAGGAGAAAAAAAAGAAAGAAAAAAAGTAAAATTCGTATGCGTTATGTCAACAGCAACTTGACATGATGGTAAATGACAAACGAAAAAAGAAAAAGAGTTTACTGCTACTGTTCATGCACATTTTTCTTATTATTACTCGATGGTATACAGTATGTTTAATATGCAGAAAAAAAGCTAAAGTACGATGTAAAATAAGCGACATATATATAATATATATAAAAAGAAAAAGGGAACATTAAATTTTCCTCAAAAAAAAAAAAGAAGAAAAATATAAGTCTGAATATATACTTTTTTTTCTCAATGAAGAAAGAGAAGCGAAGAGTCATCGCCAGTCTTTGAAGGCAAAATCAAAAGGTAGTACTTGCTCCGTATAAAAAGTTACTGCATTAGGTCTTGTCATAGAGAAAGAGAAAATGTTGATTACAATCGCTCAATTTAATAATTGGTGTCGTAGAATGTCAACTGGTATACATATCATATCTTTGCCGTAGCTTCTTCTTATTGAGAAAATGTTCAATGTTTTCATTGTGATGATTTTATTCATAGCATCTCATCACATTTATTGCTATAATAATCGTCCATCAGAAACATTTTATCAGCAACAACAACCGTCAAATAATCGATGGTATTATTCAAATAGAAATGATGATATTCGAGCAAAATGGTACTGGACACCTAATGATGTACCATCATCCAATTTTTACAAAAATATTCCAGAGAACGGTGATCAATTATCTTCAATATTTTGTGGACGAAGTAAAACGTCAATAAGATTTTCTCGAATTATGGGTGGACAAGATGCAGTACCGCATTCTTATCCTTGGATGGTCTCTTTAGCGAAACGATCGATTAACAATCAACATTTGTGTGGAGGAGTACTTATAACCAGACAACATGTAATAACGGCTGCGCATTGTATTGAAGATTTTTCAGGTGTTGATGATTTAAGTATTTTTGCCGGCATTCATTTTGCGGTTGGGAATCGTAACCCATATCAAGCTAGACAATTAACAGTTCATCCAAACTATGATTCTGAAACATTTGCAAATGATATAGCAATTATAACATTGCGAACACCAGTACCGGATAATGATGAACGAATAGGCGTCATCTGTTTGCCACAAGATGATGCGGGAAAGTCTTATCCATCTGCAAAAACATCATCTGTCGCTATCGGTTGGGGTTCAACATCATTCGGCGGTAAACCGTCGCTTTCGTTAAAACAAGTAGCCTTACCAATTTTGGAATCAAATAAATGGCCTTGTAATGGCTATTTAACTTTTCCATCAGGTCAAATATGCGCTGGAGAACTTTCTGGTGGAGCAGACACATGCCAAGCTGATTCAGGTATGATGATCTCAAAAGTGAGTTTTTTCGTCTCTTAAGTTGAAAATCACCTTTTCCATAGCTATAATATTCTTGACATATATAGTGACAGAAAAACTTAAGTAGACATAAAACAGACAGTCTCGGTTTCGATGGGATCGACGAGACTAGTTGTAGAAATTTTTTTGTTAAATTATAGATAACAACAATGTATAGTATTGTTCGGTGCAAAGAACTGCATAAAAAAACGTTCTACCATTAATTATGCTCTCTCTTGCAACAATGCTATAAGCTTTATCATAACCTAGAGATTTTATCGTACACACTACGTTAATTATCTAGAACACAGTAAGGCGTCTAGTGGCTAGTTGTTGCGTTAGCTATTCGTTGAATACATATAGAGCACGGTCCTAAAGTGAATCACACGATATGCGAACACTCTGCTTTAAAAATGCCAATATGATCAGGTTAATTGTCCGTTTTTCTTGAAAAATCTACAAGTCCCAAACATTCAAAACACCTTCTTTTGAGCTTTCTAGTTAATGACTGGATTAGCCACAAAGTCTTAAAAGGGGACATTTACTAATTCAACCCCACAGCTCACTGCTCCTGTTTAAAATTTTGCAGTAGTCCTTCTAGTTTACGAGAAAATCGTTACAGAAAATGACAGTTTTGTAGCCTAGAAAGTAAACATGCACTTTATTACTAGAATGCGGTATGCTTCGCACCGCATTAAAAAACGTGGTCGCAGCTCAATGTCTATTTGAAAGAGTAACAAAATTATTAGAACAACGACAAAATCAGCTACTTTAAAGTGAAATTGAGGAAAAAAATATTGAAAAATCTTCTGTTTCACATATTTAAGGATTATTTGTGAATATGCTTAGATGCGTCACTTATGCACTGTATATTCTCTATTTTAGGTGGTCCATTAATGATCGAGAACAATGATTTGCGTTGGGAGATTGTTGGTATCACATCATTTGGCAAAAGTTGGTAAGTTTTATATTTATAAATTTTTCTATTATAATCGACCATAAAATTGTTATATTTTTTATTAGTGGCAAACCAAATACGCCCGGTATTTACACACGTGTTAGCACATACAACAGTTTTATACGTTCAACTATAGCTAATCATTACTATACCTCTTCCATGATAAAGTCATCATCGCTGAGTTATTTATTATTGCTTCTCTTAATGATCACCAGTTTTTGGAATAGAGATATTTAGATTTTATTGTCGAGTTTTTTTACAGTGTTCAGATAATTTTCATTTTCTTTATATGCTTATTTTTTATAATATGAAATTTTTATTTTATTTTCTACACTTTTAATTTTATTTTGTACAATATTTGACTGTAGGAACAACAGTTACCCAACGTAGTATAACAGCAGATGTCATTTGTGAATTAGAATGAGTAATATTTTATTTTATTTCTCAACCGTTCAAAGGATCGTCTTATCACGTATTTTTGAGTTATGTATTTAATTATAAACTTGAGCTCAAGATGTTTTAAGTCATCGATGTAAAACAACGCACTAAAACAAACTAAACATTGACTTAAGTTTGTGATGAAACGCATGAGTGCAGGTGAAATCCAATGAGCGTCAAAATTATAGATACATCCAGTGGCGTTACTTAAAAATGACAACAATTTGCATCTCACATTTTGGATAAAAAGATTAAAATAACGTTAAAAGTTGTATTTTTCAGCTGCATTCTAATCTAGTAAACAAAACTGCTAGGATATTTAATCCAGTAGAAAAGAAAAGAAATCTATGACTTTTCAATTAAATACCATGAACCTTCAATATGACGTAAACCTACTATTCCCTATCACAAAATATAATGGTGCGGATATTTTTTGAATAATTGTGAAATATTTGGTAGACAACCTATATTGGTGAAAATATACAATTTTAAACTATTTTTACTAAAAACATAAACATTCTAACATCATTCAAGGGTAATTTGAAAATTACTGACTTACTCAATTTTACATGTTTAGCACGTTAATAGTATAAAAGATCTAAAAATACTGTCTTTCATAGACTGGATCTTTAGTCAAATTTTTCCAAAAACTTATAGGTATGAAATAAGATTTTCATCCAATTTTTTGTTAATTGAACTTGAAAAGTACTGCTTTCAGCATAAAAATTGAGCTTGTAATATTCGTTAGATCTTCGTATCTCAGATGTAAGATACAAATTGTTGTCGTTTCTAAATAGCACCACTAGATGTATCTACAATTTTGTTGTAACTGTTATAAGTAAATATTTGTAACATTGAAATAATTCATTATTTTCCATTGAGCTAAATCATTTTATATTTGAATCAATTTATCAACAGAATAGAAGAAAGGTGACATCGTCAAACCAGTTGCCGTCACCTCCACTGTGGATTATAAAACATAAATTTACTGTTACAAGTGTGAAAGAAAACAAGAAACAGAATAAATATCAACGTTTTTCTATACAACATTAGGTTGTTGTCGACGACAATATACGAATGTACTTGAACTATTTGATATAATAAAATCACTTAAGATTTCTTTTTAATTGTAGTCTACATACTACAAAAACAAATGAAGAGTAAAGTATTATTTATTTTTAAAATCAATTTAGTTGTAATATTAACCTCGTCTGCATACGGATCTGGTTCTAAATTAGTGTCTATTTTAGGTCTTGCACGCCATTTGAGTTTCTCATTAACTATCTAAAGGATAAATATACTAGAAAATAAAATATAAATTTATAGAAAGCTTATTATTTACCATTGGTCGAAGATACGATTGATGATTTTCATCAAAGTTTTCATTATAGGATTTTACTTTAGGTTTTACTTTCCAACGAGGCAGTTTGTTTATAATCTAATATTACATGTAAAAAGCATAAAGGGTGATGATGTGAAGAATGAAAATTACAGTTTATACTCTTGGTCGTGGTTGTTCTTGTAATTTTTCGATGTAGTTATCGTTTCGAGTATCTGATTTAGGCGTTTTTGTACGCCATGTTGGCTTTTCATTAAATACCTAAGCGAATAGATTTAAAATCTTTTTCATTTTAATGACATAATTAAAAAGAATAATTTACTAATGGCAAAGATTGTTGAGCTCTCATTCTCTCAATATAATCATCATTTCGAGCATCAATTCTTGGTGTTGTTGTCCACGGTATTTTTTTTTCGTCAAAAATCTATAAAAATATAAATATTTGAGTAATCTAGATGATAAGACGTACACAGATCGTACAGGTGCTCTAGCTGATTTTTGTCGTGCTTCTAAGGATTGCATGAATTCTTCATTGTAATGGTCGATTCTAGGAGTTGTTGTCCATGAAAATTTTTCATCAAAAATCTTAGGAAAAGAATAGAAGATTTTAAAAAATCAATGAATTTTATTAGCTAGGGATAGAATAGAGTTATCTATGCCCATAATGTTGCTTCAAAACGTTCTCAAAACTCACTCCAGGTTTTGCTGATTTTTTTCGTTTTTCTACTGCATAATCATAGTCTTCATTGTATGCATCAATTCGCGGACGTGTCCTCCAATTAAATTTTTCATCAAATATCTAAAATTATTTCATAAAAACATGTTATTTTATTGGAAACGGCAAAATCGATGAGTTATGTGAAGAGAGTAGTTATGTATTTTCTCTTCAGTGTTCTGTATCACAGATAATAGTTTCCAATAAGAAAAGTTTCTCCTCATTCGCAACAGAATGGGTCTATTCAACCTGAATACTCGTGTTTATCTATTACGCACTTTATTATTGTACATTATAGATTGATTGGATTAAAATTAGATATCATAGTATGAGAAACTAAAGTAAGAACTCACAGGTGCTTTCGCACTTTTTTCCCTTGTTTCTTTCTGTTGAATATATTCTTCGTTGTAAGCGTCAATTCGCGGAGTTTGTGTTGGCCAAGTAAGTCTTTCATCGTAAATCTAGAATGCATAATTGTATTTAGCTTTTAATAGAGGTTAACATCCTATAGGATGACTTACTCTACGTGTGGAAGCACTTCTTAATTGTTCAACAACTCGCTCATTATGTGAGTCAATTTTAGGTTTTGCATCCCAGGTAATTCGCTCTTGGTAGATCTTTGAAAAAATATTTCATATGTATTAGATTATACTATAAAAATAGAGGACTAACTTGTGGTTTTGGTGCATTTTGCAATTGTAATATAGCTTCTTCATTATGCGATTCAATCTTAGGATCCGCATGCCATTTTACACGTTCATCAAAAATCTAATTGAATATAGAATCAGATGTATGACGTTATATAGAATTGAATGTGATTTGTTGTTAAAATTTTACCTCAGGTTTCGGAGCACTTTTTAATCGTTCAACAACTTCCTCATTATGCGAGTCAATTTTAGGCTTTGCATTCCAAGTAACTTTCTCGTCGTAAATCTTTGGAAAAATTTTCATATTTATTAGATTATACTATAAAAATAGAAAACTAACTTGTGGTTTTGATGCATTTCGCGATTGTAATACAGTTTCTTCATTATGCGATTCAATCTTAGGATTTGCATGCCAGTTTACATGTTTATCGAAAATCTAATTGAATATAGAATCAGATGTATGACGTTATATAGAATTGAGTGTGATTTGTTGATAAAGTTTTACCTGACGTTTCGGAGGACTTTTTAATTGTTCAACAACTTCCTCATTATGTGAGTCAATTTTAGGCTTTGCATTCCAAGTAACTTTCTCGTCGTAGATCTTTGGAAAAATTTTCATATTTATTAGATTATACTATAAAAATAGAAAACTAACTTGTGGTTTTGGTGGATTTCGCCATTGTAATGCAGTTTTTTCATTATGCGATTCAATCTTAGGATCCGCATGCCAGTTTATATGTTCATCGAAGATCTAATTGAGCATAGTGTCAGATGTATAACGTTATATAGAATTGAATGTGATCTGTTGTTAAAATTTTACCTTTACAGTTGATTTTGGACGAGCCCTATATCGAATTCGACGTGGTGCAGGTTTTGCCTGTGCAATTCAAAATCAATTAGTAGAAAAATTGTGATCTCTACTCTATGTAATTATACCTCCACAGAAACATCCCTATGTATTCTCTTCAAAGGTACATGGATAACGGGAACGTTTACTGGCACAGGCACAGGCACACGTTTTACATATTGTACGATGGGCGCAGAATAGGTTGAGTATGGTTGATGTTCAATATATTCATTTATTTCACTAGCATTACTAACTGGTCGAGTTTTCTCGACAATTATCTGTTGATTAATTGGTCTTTCAACAATATCATAATCAAGAACTTTACCACTAGGATCTGTTCGAACTAGAAACACGTTCTAAGATCGAGAAAAAAAGTTAATTAATGATTAAAAATGTGCAAAATATTTATTAATTCAATTACCTCTGTTTGTCTTATTCGTCTCATTGTTTAATTTTAATAAACTGGCAACAACATTTTTCTATTGTGTAAATGCGTGGTGTTTTATCATTGAATGAAAAGTTGAATGCACACTTCACTTTTTGAAAGAATATGACTGTTATTTTGTAAACAATGTCACTTTCAAACACAAGAAAAGACATGAACAAGAATAACAATTTATATGTTTGGCAATAGATGGAAATTCCATAGTTTCATAAGTAATTTGAAATTGGTAGTATATGAAAATAAATTCGTTCAGTTTTGATAATATAGTAAAATTTCAAGATGATGCTAGTAAATCTTTATGAGTAAATAAATCTTGCTAATTATCTTGAAAATAATTATCACAGTTTTACCATATATTTATACTTATGTTGATTTTATTATCAACAATATTTTACTCCACATGATTGTTGTTCTCTTTGAATATTATATCGTACGATGTTAAGTAGAGGGAGTCAGAATATAGTTTTAAATAAGATCATTTAAGTGTATACTATGAGTCAAAGTTCTCCAGCATAGAAAATACTAGTAAATGCTTTTATTTTTCTATCAATTTAACATTGTATGTTACTAGGGTCTATTTGTCTGTTTTAAATAAAAATTTATGTAAATGTTTGAATGAATATTCGCCAATGTCAAATAATTTTAAATGAAAAGTTCTAGTTTCATGATATGAAAGTTTTATTTGACTAATATTGAAATCAAATGATGTTTGACTAACCTTGTATGCTAATATATAAAATAATCACTATAGAGCAAGTGACTAACACTTTTCTCTGTTCTGTTTACACCGACAAGAAGCTTCCCAATGCCACGATGAAGGAAAATTCTGTATTACTGCTAAAGGTTATGAAACTATTCGTTGGCATTTTTACAGGTACAAAACAGAAATAACGTTCAGAACATTTTCGGATAAAACAGAACTTATCTTCACCATGACCATGAATTTGTAGGAAGTTATCATCATCATCAAACAAAAAATGTTAGAAATAGTTAAGTTTAATAGGTAGATCGTCTAGTTCTTGTAGTAAGAATACACTTCGATTTAAATGACGAGTTCCAATTTGTATGTACATGATGCTTGAACAGTTTGCATCTGTTGTGGTTTTTTTGATCAAACAGAACGAAAACACTTTTCAAATACAAAAAAACCGTTGAGGATAGTTGTACAATAACTCCTTGTTTTTTGGCAATATGGCAGTTATGTGCTATTTGAATACATAAGCCATAAAAGAAGAAAAAAATGAAAAATAGCGTCTCTGATATTTATATTAAAAAATATTATGATCAAAGTATCTACCTTTAAATGTCTGCACAGTGAATTAATCCCGATTATGTACAAAAAAAAATATATAGACCATGTATGCAACTTGCCACTAGACAAAAAGAACAAAAACACGAAATTACTCTTGGTTCCAAACGATGAAGAGAATAACTCTCAACTTCTTCTTTTTTCTGTATTTTTTTTTTCAAAAATCGGGCGAGCAAGCTTCTTTCTTCTGTCAGTATGTAAGTGTATGCAGATCGGTGAGTTGATATAAAAGAAAATTGTTTTTAAATGCACACACTTGATCTTTTTCTTTTTTTTCGTTCGTACCCTCTGCATTCATAAATCAAGTGGCATTCATGAATTTCTTAAACAGAAACATTTAAAAATAAATCGGATAACAAATTCATTGTTTTTCGAATGAAAGAGACAAAACGTATCTGGAGTGTATAAAGTCAAGTAAGATTTTTTTTGAATGTAATAACAAAAGTAGTAGTGTTTTAAATATTATTTCCACAACCAAAGGAGATTAAAAGTTCTCTTCTTTTGATTACACAACAACAAAATCATCCAAGGTAACTAATCACTTTATCCGTGGTAAAATAGCATAAACTAAAGATTGACAGTAGAACTACTGACAAACTCAAATTTAGCGAATGAAATCTGATTTTTCACGGAAGTTAGTCATACTCTTCAGGAATCTGAAATGTAACCTAAATTCAGTTTTTGATGGTAATAGACTTGTAATTAATAAATTTTTCGTATATTTTTTATATAAGATATTTACTACTAAAAGAATGATTTACTGATTGTATTAGGGTACTTTCGCACAGATCTGCCCACTATTGTATGATGTAAACACTTTACTAGTGCTACTAAAAGTATGCTATGACATCCAGTCGCGCACCTGAAAACGTCATTCTGTACATGGTTTATCTCTGCTCATAAGTTGTGAACTTTAGCGGTTTTAGACTTTTTCTAACCGAATGATCTAGAATGACTATAAGCATTCGAGCGATCTCTTCTCACTCAATGAATAGAGCATCGAAAGTTGCGTAGTTTTCACTCAGAAATATACTTTTATCTTCAACGTGTAAAATAGTTTGAGTTGGAGATCTATTTACATTGAGAAAAAACTGTACATTTTATAGTAACCACAGCGAATCCAGCACAAATGAAACCCTATAAAATTTATAATCAAATGAAAGCTGCTTCGATGCTTGTTAGAATGACGCAATGACTAATTCCATAGCTCTTTTCATCCCCTCTATCCGGATCATATAGCCGAGCTCAGTTTTCAAAAATGTCATTTGGCTAACCTACCTCCTTACACGTCAACTTGTATAGATACTTATTTCTTGTATATTATCAGTCTAGTACTACTATAAAAACTAAACTTCTAGTGAAAACTACGCAACTTCCGATGCTCTATTCATTGAGTGAGAAGAGATCGCTCGAATGCTTATAGTCATTCTAGACTATTCGGTTAGAAAAAGCCTAAAACTGCTAAAGTTCACAACTTATGAGCAGAGATAAACCATGTACAGAATGACTTTTTCAGGTGCGCGACTGAATGTCATGGCATACTTTTAGTAGCACTAGTAAAGTGTTTACATCATACAATAGTGGGCAGATCTGTGCGGAAGTATTCAGTAATGAAAGAGAGAAACGATAAAAATGAGTATGATTCAGCTGCAGCTGTGCAATGGGAGCCAGCACAGGTTCCATGCAGAAAAGAAATACTTTTTTCCATATAATCGCGAAAAAGCGTGTGTTTGTTCAGCAAATGTACCACAATGTATAAAATTCTATAAGATAAGAATTATTTTGTATTTCAGAAAGATAAATCTTCTCATCATTAATAGTACTAGATAGGATAAAACACTAATAAACACAAGCTTGAGCGACGACACATTGCACACTGTAATTTTGAATTCATTTCTAGTTTATGGAAAATCGACTCAAAATTCACCAAGGAATTTCTAGTTTATAGAAATTCCTCGAGGAATCTTCGACTTTATAAAAATTGTTGAATTTCTACTTTATAGAAGTTTCGTTTGAAATTTTAAAAATTGGAATTTCTATAAATAATTTCCAAGAATCTTGAAATTCGTTTTTGATTTTCTATAAACTGGAAATTCAACATCTAATTTCCAGTTTCCTGAGAATTATTTATAGAAATTCGATCGATTTTCTAGAAAGTGGAAATTCACTCAGAAATTAATTCTACGCCAACTACGTATTCACCTTTTTATTTTGCAATCAGTGTAGGTATTAGAACGTCACGTAAATACATTTATATCACACTTAAATCAGCTTTGATAGTTTTCACTTTAAATCACAATTTTGCCTATGCCAGAGAGAATTTTGATTTAGGCAGAGATAGTGGTGGCGCGAAGTTTCAAAATCGGAGACGCTCAACAGAAGTTTCTCAAAAGCATGAGGGGACGAGTCTACGCCAATACAGCCCGGTCGCGCCGCCACTCAGTGCAGACTCTCTAAGGAATTTGCAGTTTATAGAAAATCAAAAAGGAATTTCTACTTTCTTGGGAAATTTATCGAAATTCATTTAATTTTATCGAATTTATCGAAATTCAGTGTCGATTTTGTATAAACTACAAATTCCTTGGCGAATTTCCAGCAGTTTGAAAATTATTTATGGAAATTCGAGGAAGAATTTCCAGTTTATAGAAAATCAAAGTCGAATTCCCATAAATAAATCCCAAGAAACTGGAAATTCCTCCTTGAATTTTCAGATTCTTGGAAATTATTTACGGAAATTCAGTGACGATTTTTTAGATTTTTGGCAATTCGATTTTCTATAAATTGGAAAACCCTCGACAAACTCTTATAGATGCTCTTTGAAATTCGGCGAGCATTTTCCGTGAATAATTTCCAACCTTACAGTGTAGTGTGTCTGACTTTCACGAATTGAGCTTAAAATGTTACTGTTTAGTTTACACCTGTTGGATATGTCATTAATATAAAGGAAAGTCAGTTGTATAAAAGAGAACTGCAACTAAATTTTTCTAGGACTTAGGGTTAAACAATGAACATAACGTAAAATACTTTTCTTATTGTTATATCAATAGCGATATATGAGTTTCTTTCTTTCTATTGTCCTTTCTCTGCGTTATCTTATCGCACTACTATAAGTAAAGGATCATTTACATGTGCATATCTTTGACGAGGTCAATGAATATAGATTTCAGACAATATTGTTTCGAGACAGACTACTCGCGATACATATTGATCTCCTTCTCTCACCAAACTGAGAACATTAAAAACTAAAGAAAATCCAGAGGCTAATCTGAGCGACCACAACGCTCATTGGCCAAAGCTTTTTGAAGCATAGAGAATCTGTTAAAAGTTAAATGTTAAAAGTTTCTTCATAATACTGTTTGTTCTGTAGATCGACTGTGTACGTGTTTTACCTAATATCCCAAGAATATCATCAATTTCTTTATAGAAACACCATGAGACATTAACATAGACTCTCTCAGACTAATTGACATAAAACTGCTTCTTGCGTTAGAAAATCGACAAAAAATAAAATTATGTCTCTTCGGCTATTCCAGATTTTTTCGATCTCAAATGATGAGTTTAATGTTTTTGAAATTTATAACTATCTCTCTCTCTCTTCCAAGCAAAAAGGACCCAATTTTTTGGGTTATTTTACCTAGATAAATAACCCAAAAAATTGGCTCATTTTTGCTTGGGCTGTTGAGTATAAAGATCTCAGCGTCTTAGTTTCTTTAAGTAGAATGATTTTTTAACATTTTTTGTACTAAAATCGGAAATTAAAACGTTTTGTGTCGCTGCCATAGTCACCGAATTTAAACCGACCTTCTATTTTTTTTGAACAGTTGTGTAAACATGCATAACTGTATAGTGAACAGCAGATTTACTTATCTTTTCTCTCATTTCTTTTTCGTTGCCTTGTACTTGAACACATATTAGTTTTCTGTTATAACTTTGATCATCGGTATTATTCGCTTTAGACTTTATTCAATACAGTTTAAAATTGAGTTAAATGTACAATAGATCGAGAAAAAAAAATACACAAGTTGCTATTATTTTCATTCTTTCTGTACAGCAGGCGAGTGTGTGTACTCACACTCGTTTGAACAATATTTAGCGATTACAATAAGAGAAATTAATTCTATTTTTTAAACAGTATAACTAATACCATATTTGTTTATTAAATTATTATTTACTTCTTGTATGTGTGTATAGCAGATATGGCTTCTATTATTGATCAGTCATTAAAAGAAACCGTTTTAACACGATTGTTTCATTCATATTTGACATATGATGAGTTAAAACGAAGAGATGATGCTATAAAGTAAGTGACAATTAAAGTAAATGTTTCTAATTGTGAACGTTTCAATATTGTTCCCAATATCAATAGAGATTAAAATATTTATAAATAAAAAGTGTTTTATTATTGAGTATTATCATTAGTTATATTTTGGATGCAATTTCGATCTAACGATAAATAAATAGTTTTAGTCTAATATTGGTAGTAATTTATTCTTTTCTCTTTTAGATTTTTTATTTTTGTTGCAAATCTGGAAAAATCGTCAGTCTCATTGTTCTCTTCACATTGTATCGTTCAATAACATCACTCAGGATTCAACCTTAAAAAGTTGATCTTTTTGATAAAAATATACAGATTTGACCTTTGTATTTCACTTTGTTGTGACTAATCGTGATTATCAGTATATCATAAAACTAACACTAGGTATCAGAAACTCGTGAATGTGTGTATATAGATAGATATATATATCAAAAGAGAAAAAAGCAGAGAAGAAGAGTATAGAGATAAGAGTATAGAACGAAAATGATTAATGAATTCGACTGTACTGTCCCGATACATTCCGAAGGCTAACAATAAGCAAGTGAAAAATGAAATTATTTAATTAATCCGTTAAAAAAAAGTCTTTTTAGAATAAAAAATTTTTCTTTGCCTGTGTACACTGTCTTGAAACTGTTATATAAAATGATGATGAATGTTAAGAATGAGTATGTATTTAAGAGAAGAAAAATCCTTCATATATAGTTGTAATGGAATATCTTAAAATAACAGATTTGTATCGAATACGAGTTTTGAATATCAATGACTATATGTTCAGAAGATTTAAGAAGTATAATAAAAAAAGAAAAAAAAAATTTAAAATGTTTTTTAATAGTAAGAATGAATAACTACAAATATTTTATTTTACTGTAATAATGTTGTATTACTTGGTGACCAATTTCCTATATGATAACGCCGAGTAGGTGATGTTTATTTTATCAATTGTACCATTATTACTATAGTCTTCTAGGATAAAAAATCGAGTTTCTTTCATGTAACTTTTTATTTACTATTTTGAACGAATAGTTTGCAAGATATCTGACATTTGTGTCAATCGTTACGATTGATCTATTCAAATTTTATCAACTGTCTGACGAGGGAACTTCTTGAGGTTATAAATCGCTTTTAAACTCAGACTACTTTTATCTTGTAGATCTTAGTGAGTAGTGAAATACTCTAAGTTGGTTTGTGCTCATGGTGCTTTGTTGCTGAGATACTCGATTATTAGTTAGTTTTTGCCTACAGAGCTTGGAGTTCGAGCAAAATCCGACTTTCGAATTTTGATTTCAAACTTGTCACACTTGTAGCACGCGGTGATAGTAGTACGATGGAAAAATATTCGATGCTAATGAATTTTCCTGCCTTAAGATATTGAGACTCGAATATTTGACTCTTACTCTTACCTTCTGGTGAAATGTTCGAGTCCAATATCTCAAGACAGGAAAATTCATTAGCATCGAATATTTTTCCATCGTACTACTATCACCACGTGCTACAAGTGTGACAAGTTTGAAATCAAAATTCGAAAGTCGGATTTTGCTCGAACTCCAAGCTCTGTAGGCAAAAACTGACTAATAATCGAATATCTCAGCAACAAAGCACCATGAGCACAAACCAACTTAGAGTATTTCACTACTCACTAAGATCTACAAGATAAAAGTAGTCTGAGTTCAAAAGCGATTTATAACCTCAAGAGGTTCCCTCATGAGTAGAACCAGAGAGCATTCTGGCTAATGTATATAACCCTTTACACCCCAGAAGAGCCACTGATAAAAACACCAAAGAAATAGAGTATTGGCCTCTACAATATGCCAGTGGTATGGGCAGATCGATCAGGCCCACTACCTTTTGTGCAGGGTAATTTGATAACTACAGTGACCATTGAGGCAGAGAAGGGGATGGAACGACTTCAAAAGCCCTACTTCTTTTCTTTTTTATGACAGTGTTAATTAGGCAAAGGTGCCATCTATTCCTTTTTATTTGACTAAAATCAAAAAAGAAAAGCTACGTATATAAAAAGTAATTTTTAAATACCACATGTATTTTTGACACAGATTTTTTAAACATACACATTTTTCTTTAAGTAATTATATCATCAATGAAAACATTTAATCAATGATAAATATTTTTTTCGACTACTACTCTGAT
>CAJNOQ010001042.1:0-36798 GCA_905250885.1 Didymodactylos carnosus | reverse complement strand
AAAACAGAATTAACTTACTGTGCTTAGTTTGTAAGTTATGATTTTTTGAAGATAATGTAAAAAAATAATTAAAAAATTTTCAAATTAGTATTAAAAAAAATCTGCCTTAGCTTTTTAGCTGAAAATTTGCAAGGATGTATTTCTGAGCATTGTGAACAAAGTTAGCTATGTGGCATCTGAAGGAAGGGGCCTTTTTCAAACCCTACTGATTTCGTCGACTTGTGATAATAAATCATTGAAATAAACTTCTACTCCTGTAACGGTGAGGAGTTCCAGAAACTTGATTCCATCGACTTGAACCGATAATGAGCCACACAATTTAGTCAGAAAAGAATCAGAAAAACGTGGCTTCTTTCGTATGACCTTTGTGAATAATCCCGAACGTTTCATTGTCTTTTTCAATACAGACCGCTGTATGTTTGAAAGAACAGGGCTCAGTTTTTATCAGTCGTGTTTCAACATAATGTAACAGCTTATTGTTAGTAAGTTACAATAAGTCTTCGAAGCGTAGTTACTTAAAAACATGTTTTTCTGAAAAATATTAAACTTTTAAGGAAAACTTTCAGATGTGCTCCATCCAGCATCAGAACTGGAAAAAAATACATTAGACCGTACCGTTTTGGCTAATTTATTGTTTTGAAAATCAACTTTGTACGATCATAATGAAAAACTGTATCTACTCAATAAAAAGCTCTTTTTTCTTAATTGCAATTAATTAGTGAATTAAGTTTTTTTTCGATAAATAAAAAATAAAAAATTTTCCATTTTTATGTAACTTCTGGATTAACAAGTTCAACATCCAAGTTTCATAAACGTGTGATTTATGAGACTGGATTTACGAAGATAGAGTATCCCTGTATGACAACTAGTTCGCTTTTGATATTTCAAATGAATTTTCAATCTGTGTGACGGTATGATTGGAAAAATTTTTATGGTTTCGTATTTGTTTAGCCATGTCTAGAGACAAGAAGCACAATTTTCGAACTCAAAAACCGGTTCTCCGGTGGTGTTGGCACGTAAAATCTTGCTTTTGAACTCCAGATCGGAAAATCTGGGAGTTGCGTAGAATTGCTAAGAACAGTCTGTCAGTTCGAATCTAGTACTGTGAATCGAAAAACCATCACATCTTATCGGCTTGGCGAGGAGCTTTTCCAAAGATCTTTCTGGAAAACCAAATTTTTCTGCCTTCCATTTTGAAATGAATAGTAGTTCTCTACTCTTTCTGGTGCAATTTAACAATTCCAAATCACATCCCGCCGACTAGAAGATTGAATCAGAGACAAAACAATCAAGACGCAACTGCATTCGACGCATCGAACTGCACCGTAAGATATAAATGATCTAAGATTCTATTGACGCCTGTTGAAATGGAGTCTACTTCCCAAATGACTAATGACACGAGCATGAAAAAAACAATGCTGCTGATGCAATTTCTAGGTAGATGTGCTCAAGTAAAATAGTTTCACGTTTAATGTTCACTTTCATTTCTTACACTAAATGTCTAATTTACTCGATAGTAAAGAGCAATCGTTTTCATTTTTTTAATATTACTTACTCTTTTAAGTAAGTAAATATCAATGTAATGGATGTCAATACAATCAAGTGTGTATATTAACATATTGACCATGTTTTACTTATAATAGTATAATTGTAAACATCGAGTTAAATACTTTATTCATCAATAAATTAATCAGTTAATCAGAGACAAGTTGATACACTTTCGACCTATTTAATTGTGCATAACTTTGTTAATTGTAGCGACGTTCATTCTATATAAGAACCGCATAATATATCATTTTACCTTATACGTCTAACACACATTGTAAAATATAATTTGCAAGATTTTGGGTTATTAAATGTCTTATAATTTTATTTTCAGTTAATATATTAGATTCCGAGAGAAACGTATAGTTTTGGTTATTTCACAGCAAAGCCTATGTCGCATTTTATATAAACAGAGTAGGCATGCAACAATCCCCAGCTAGGGCTCGCTGATCGGCACCGAATGGTTAGTTATTGAACATGTTTGGCCACCAAACGGTTCGAAACCGAATTTGTTCGCTGCCGATCAGCGGGTCCTAGCTTGAGATTGTTGCATGTGTTATGTCACGTATGCCATAAGGCAGAAGATCATATTCAAGGTTATTGCGCAAGCATATAGTCTAAGTTATTGTGCAAGAACATATACAAGACTATGGACAAGGTTATTGCGCAAGAATATATTCAAGGGTATGGTGCAAGGATGCTCAATGGTACGGTGCAAGAATATATTCAAGGTTATTGCGCAGAGTCTACTCAAGACTGTCGCGCAATATTTCCGATATAAATAGATCAATTTTATTGTTCAGGGATATCTTTTTATTTGTAAATAAACGTTAGGTGAGAAAGATCTTAGTTCACTCACGAACCTAACAGCATGCCTAGTCTGGACTAGAGACAAACGGGATAAAATTCAATTTTTTGAAAGAGCTAACCAATGAGAAAATAGACTAACTGAAGCACAATGTGAGCAAATGTGTGTTCTGCCGGATCGCTACCGAACATGTTCGATCAGTGAGCGATTCGCTGCCAAAGGTTTAAAAAATATAGTTTGTCAAAGCTAAGAACATGAGAGCGAAAAAACACATGAAAGAAATCTTTGTAAAACAAAACAAATGGCGAAGAATACACCAAACGAAGCAGCAGCCATGATTACACCATAGCCGTAGGTTGTCATATAAAGAAAAGTTTGAATTATAGCAGCAACTTTATGTCTGCTTTATTCCAGGAAGTCCAAAGTACCATTAGTATCAATTATATCTGATTTACTCTCTAACTGAAGCATACTTTACTAATGTAGCAGATTAATTTACTTTGTCTTCATGCAAAAATGCTTTTCCTCACTATGCAAATTAAGTAGACAGAAAACTGCAGCCCTAATTCGAATGTGTTTTTATAAGGTTTATAATACTTTGTCCTAATGGTTTCTCAACAGATCACTCGCCAATATCTGTGATGAAAAAATATAAACTACCGTATTTGCAATCTTCGTCCGAACACGTTCGGTCGCATCAAGTTTCCTGGCCGAATATACTCGATAACGAACCGTTTGGTGACCATACTATCCGATTGGTGCATGCCTACAACAGAGCAGTTAGAATTTTTCATTTTTTCATTAGGTGCTTAATGATATAATATTGCAGGTACCTTCTTTTCCGGCATTACACACAAGGGAGATTTGAGGTAGCTTTCCACTGAAACAATTAATGCAGAATGGCAGTCAGATAATATGTATCAATGTTATATGCTCAAGGGGGAAATAGCGGACTCCTGAAGTCCAGAAGTCCAAGAGCAAAAGTGTTCTTTTTTGCGAATAACTTCCCAAAAAAGAACATTTTTGCTCTTGGACTCCTGGACTTCAGGAGTCCAGGAGTCCGCTATTTCCCCCTTGTATATACTTTATAGGAACTAAACCTTCGGCTAAATGTGCGCCCGACAATAAATTTCTGTATTATACGCTTTTCACTATTAACACTACAAACAGAATTAAAGCCTTTTGAATGTTAAAACACTTGATAACTTAACGGTTTCTCTACTGTTTTCTATAGTATTCATCAAATGTCGCAACATAGTTAATGTTATATTACGCCTTTGTTCCTTCCATTTTGCTATACGAATTCAATACTTTCGAGAAATCTAACAAACATTTTTTATGCAAGAATCCTTTTTTCTCGCTTAAATACAACCCATTAAGAATTAAATGGTTACTTATTAGTGAAACAACAACAACGACGATACGCCAAATAAATGTTTGCCTTTTATACGAATTGAAAAATAAAAATACTTTTAATAGAAGAAAACGTATTAATACAAATAAAAGAAAAAACAATAATAATACTCGAAATGTATAATGTATGCTTTTAAAGTACATATATCATTTTAAACGAGTATAACAAAACTTCAAATAAACATACCGTTAACAGACAATTGGAATCCCAAATAATTATCTACTCTGTCTATTAACAGTAAGAAACAAGATGATAGAAAAATGCATGCATGTCAATATATATATATATATACCCGAATGAAACGCGACATATTCGTACGTAAAATAAAATTTTCATCGTCTTCTGAACATGCCTTCAATGAGAAACGAAGACAACATAGCATGTCTTACACATGCTAAGATGAATCGAGTTTCAGAAAATTTAAAAAATTTTATCATTTTGATCGGATTTGGAGATATAATTTTTCTGCCTGTAGCAACAATTGTAAACGGTAAAATTTTGGTCAAAAAAATTACATTTTACATTTACAATCTTTTTTTTATCAGCTGTGCCAGAACAGAATTCTGTTCTGGCACAGATGATAAAAAAAGATTGTCAATGTAAAATGTAAGTTTTACATTTACTTGTTTTGAACGAAGTTTACCATTTACATTTGTTGCTACAGGCCTACTTCATTGAAACGAAATAATGAAGAACAAAGTCGAAACAGTTGTCTTTTTACAAAAGTTTAGACCTTCTTTAAATTAATGCTTCAATATTTTTCATAGGAAAACGAAGAATATGAAAAGAGAATAAAAAGAAAAAGATCATAGTGATAAAATTTCATCTTTTCAACAATTTTTCTTTCGCGATCGAAAAATGTAACGAGGTCGTGCAAATTCGCCGCATTTCTGTTTATATCTAAAAGACCAAATTTCACCAAAAAAACAAGGTACGAGAATCTGTAATAAATTTAAGAACTTTATAAAATTACTATTAAGGACAATCGGATACTTTGAAGCGCTTTATTAATGTAGATTTTTTTCTCAGCAGCGTTTTTTTTCCGATAGGACTGTTTGTATTTCGAAAATGTCTAATAATATAGAGACAGTGACTATACTTCTTTTATTTCTTATTTAGTCAAATGATTATTGTTGAAACAACGCTGTGATGGCTACTGGAACTTATTACAACTCTTCTCCTCGAAATCTTATAATAGAAAATATGGTATGTCAATTGGTGTAATATTGTTTTGAAAAGCAAAGAGAACCGTTGACAACATCGTTCATTTTTAGAATTTTAATCCACAACAATCATTCAAACATAGTGGAGCTAGAATTCAGGATCGGAACACAATTCGAATAATAAATTTCAATGAATTACCTGAAATACCATTAAAGTAATAAAAACATAAAAAGTCAAAAGTGAAGTTTGATTTTTTTTTATAGAAGAACACAACGACGAACAACTTGTGGTTTCGGATTTTGGTGCTGTAATTGCTGTGATTTTATAAAGGTTATTGGTTTAATTTTTCTAGTTTTGATAACAGTTGGTATTTTGGTTGCTGTTATTTTAACAACCCTTAACACTTCAGCAACAAATTCTACAACAGGTTAGAAATTCGTTCTTGTTGTACAATCTTATTATGTAGTTTATCTCACATTTACAGTATATTCCGTCACTGTTCCAAAATATTTATGTATCTATTATGGCTATCCATCATTGGTAGATGGAAGTAATTGGAATGTACAAAATGCCACTGCTCAGTTTCAACAATTTGATCTAATTGTATTTGGTGACAAGATATGGAATTCGAGTCATGGTGATCATGTAAATACGCAAACGATAATTGGAAATTTAAATCAATTAGGTAAATCATCTTATGGCTATATTGACTTAGGGGTGACAACACAAAACTTAACGATAGCTCAAATGCAAGTAGCTGTTCAAAATTGGTCAGCAATGGGTGTTAAAGGCATATTCTGGGATGATGCTGGTTATGATTTTAATGTCTCACGTTCAAGACAAGCGACAATGTTCTCGTATTGTCATTCATTAAATTTAAATGTAATGGTAAATGCATGGAATGTAGATGATGTTCTATCTGGATCAAATGTACAATTAACATCAAGTGACATTTATATTCTTGAATCGTATTTGATATCCAACGGAGTATATCAGTCATTATCAGCCTGGAAAACTAAAGCCGATAAGTGTTTACAATATAAACAACAATTAGGTATTCAAATTGCTTGCTTATCAACCGGTACTACATCAATCAGTTCAACATTTGGCACAACAGCACAATTTAGTCAAGCATGGTTTGGTACAGCGATGTACAATTTTGATTATTTCCAAGCAACCGATATTTTCTATAGTTCATCAAATAATCAATTATATTTTTTTGCTAATCTAAGATCATCCTACGGTACACAATGGCAAACGTCATACGTTTTAAATACTTCATCGACACATTATTATCGATCAACAAACTTATTTACACTCGATCTTTACGGTGATGGCTCCACATACGGTTATGGTAACTTCAGCTCAGCACAATCAGGATAAATCTGACAACACCAGACAGTTCCAGAAACAGACAGTTTTTTTCATTTTTTTTCATGTGTTCAAACTGATAGGCGATCAGTTTTTTTTTTTGAAGGCGATCACATGCTATCATCGAATTCGTTTATAAAATTAGTTTGTTTCACAGATATTACAAGTCGAAAATACATTTTTTGAGCCACTACTGTAGCATATGATAGTTGATGATCTCACATTCTTATCGACCGGTCATGTAAAGAAACTAATTTTATGTTATAAAATAACTTCTACGGTATTCTGAAACAATCATTCAATTATTAAATCGCTAAAGTCCACACTGATCATATTGCTGTCGATTTAGTCAACACAATAGATTTTGGTATGGTTGTTTACTTTTCTGAATGATCATCCTGGTTTCAATGATGATATTTGTGACATCGTTACCGGTTGATCAATACACATAAACAGATCCTTACTATTTTCATACACCACCCATGGGGAAATTTTAGTAGGTACCGCGGTGTGTACACGCGTGAATATCGTGAAATAAATTGTGGTCGCACGTGAACATCGTAAAAAATGGTGTGTGAGCACGCGTGAAAAATATATTCTACTTGTGATAACGGGTGAACTGATTAAGAAAACGTTTCGCGTCATATTTTTTGCACGTGATCACAGGTGAAAGTCGTGAAGTGTGTAGTGGCCACACGTGAATTTCTCATGTTAAAATTTCCGTAAAAAAATATCACTTGCGGACACACGTGAAAATGTCTCCTACCAATTTCATTGTGAAAAACATCTTAACATTTATTCGCACGTCAGTTTTTCACGCAACTCATTTCGTGAATAATATTCACGCTTAACCCCAAGCGACAAAATTCTTACGTTTCACGCGCGTCCACGTGAGAAACCTTTTACAGCTGCGAAATGTCGTGAAGATTGAGCGGCCTATACCTGCCGAAAGTTGTACATACATACAGATGAAAACCTTTGCTGTAGACCGAAGGTATTTGCTGTAGGAATATGCCTGGGAATCATCTTGTTCCCGGGAGGAAGTATTAACTAAAAAAGTTTGGAAAAGTTGGAAACTACGAAAAAAGATTTAGGAAGTTCACAAGTAATCACGCGTGGGAACTTTTTTACACGTGGTAACTCGTGAGGATTGATTCGACAACTATGAATATGAGATTTATTCAGTAGTTTCTCAGGCAAGTTAGCTCAATAGTAGTATCGTAGATTTCTAATTCAAAGTACCCTGATTCGACTCTTACTTTGCGGTGATATATATAAAATGTGATATTTTAGAAACTAGTGGTCACACGTGGAAACAGTTATAGATGAAGTTGCATTGATGAAATCTGCATTATACCTTGATCATGGTGACCATGTATAGTCAGTTCACTATAGATGGTCGGCATAGTCAAGATTTTTCCACACGTAATCACGCGTGAAGATTGCTCACTTGTGTACATGTGTGAAGATTTTTCACGCGTAGCCACGCGTGTGATGCTACAACAACACGACCAAACTGTCGTGAAACTTGCTGTCTTTACCTACAAAATTTCGTGAAAGTCCAAACTGACATTTCAAAATCCGTCACACGTGAAAAGTCGATAAAATTTCCACATGGGTAAACTAATGAGCTAAATGCAAGGGGGGAACAGCGGACTCTTGGACTCTCGGAGTTCAGGAGTCTATTGGAGTCCCTTGTAGTCCCAAGACTATATATTTTTATTTTATTTTATTTTCGTAAAACTGTGCTATATTTTATTGTTTGTTTATTACATATGACCAAAAATATATAATGCGAAAGATAAATTTAAAAGCTTTGCCAAGATTGGAAACAAACGCGTCAAAATAAAGGAACTACGGACAATGTTATTAGAGATGTTGTAGTAATTGTTGATACGTAGTAATAGGTCTTCATGCAATACCAGCACTTCTACGAACTTCTAGACTTCAGGAGTCCATCAGAGTCCAATGGACTTTATGGGGTCCGGAAGTCTAGGAGTCTGCTATGTTGCCCTTGGCTAAATGACAGATGGCGAACAATTAAAGATATTGTTTGTGGTACAACAAAAGAAGGTGGTAAGTGAGAATTCAAAACCGTGTGTTTCGCTTGGAGAATGTTCGTCTCGAGTTTCAGATCTGAGACACTTCAGCTTTTCGTAAATTTGTCTAAACAAGTAGAGCACTAAGGGCTAGATAGCATCTCCAGTAACGATAATTCAGTCACTAACTCTTCTTTTCTCCTACATAGGGAGATTTGAAAATGAACTAAAGCCACTTAGATTAAAAACCAGTGAAGACTTATGGTCATCAATACGTCAACATATGTTGAAAGAACCTCATCAAGTCACAGCTAATATGGCAGTTTTGAAAAAAACATGGAATACTGTTTGCGATTTTTTGGGTTACAACTGCAGATTTGTTTCGAACACATTTATAGAATTTTTGGATTGCTTCACATCAATGAATATTTTCAGTGATAAAGAATTAACGAAAATCAATAGTATGCTGCATTAGAAGGACTTTGTGAGCTCAAGCGAGGAATACAACGTTACTTTTTTTCTAGTACTGGCCTACTTACCATCATGATTAGCTGTTGTTGTTTCTTTTCTAATAAAAAAATCATTTCTGAGTGGATTTCAAGGTTATTCTAAGTCACAATAATTTGCAAACATTTTTGCTTATGAAATGTGCCCAAGTCTACCCTTTCGAATGAAGAAAACCGCAGGTCTCTATCTCATCTCTATCAAAAGATATTCAAAAATCGATCGAGTTCATTCCTTTACGAAACGGAGAATACTTAGTTGTTACTTCAAGACCCGCTTCAATTATAGTTTATAAAAATAATTATAGAAGTTTGATCAAGTCGAACGTGCTACGTCGATGGATATGTTACAGAAATGTTATGCAATACTCGCGACTCCTTTAAGTTTCGGCAGAATTTTTTTCTTAAAGCTTTACCCCTCCCCAGCGGAGGAAATTCTCCTTCTCCGATAATTCTTTTAAATCGAACGAACTTTTACAGTAAGGAGAGAGAGCTTTTCACCTTAAAACATGTTAAGTAACATAACATAATGTAAACTAAGATAAGATACGATAAGGCGATACATTCTCAATGTCTCCTACCGCACTTCTCCCGTTAATAGAACTCCAGCCTCATGATAGTACACTCGGTCTACTTCAGCAATATCATTGGGGGAGAAATATTCGCCTCATTTTCCGGTCGAAAATCGTCTTCCAACTTGTACAGATCGATGATTTGGCCTCTCACAGCGTGATCTCTTGTAAAAGAACGAAAAGACGACCGGAGCTCGTGGTTGTGTGAGTTTGTAGTAGACACTATCGAGTATTTATAAGCATTATACGGTAATAGGTCGGGACTTATCGTTAAGGGCTCTTATATAACATTTAAAACCTTCAGGTTTTATAAATAAATACCTTTTAGAGACGGGCTAACTGTGTATATTTTACGTCAGCTATATCTTCCAAGACAATATTTTTCTCACGATTTATTATAATCATATAGATAAGAAATGAAGCACATGCAATAAAAGAGTTTACTAGGTGAACAGAATTCATAATAAAGCGTCATGAATAGAGATCGACAAACTCACATGTTCTGATCCGGCTCCGTAACCTTTTCGAACTAGTTTTGGTTCTGGAAAGTTGACCACTCCATTTTTTGAATTTTTGCTTTCGACTTTCTGCACAACCATTGCAAATGCGCTGGATAACAGCTACTACTTACGAAAGTCGTTTACTGCTGCTGCATACGGCGACTTACGATTGCTTAGAAGCGTCATGTATGCGTCTCCTTAATTCGTGGTGGGCGTAAGCAGCAATTGTTCACGAACACCATAGATGGCGCTCGTGAGGAATCATAATTCAGCATTTATAATGATTTGAAAGGACCGCCGTTGTTCTCTGGGCATGATTGTTTGCAATCGTGGGTCATTCACCTAGGTACAGTTGTTCAATGAGCCGATACAGTTACCAACAGTTCGCTTTATTCTATCAAGCGAAAATAGCAAGAATGAATCTTTGCTACCTTTTTTATTAAAAAAGATCTCGATTAAATGACAGACAACTGAATATCACCAACATGTTCGACTAGATTGAAGAAGTGTCATGAATATCATCACATTATCATAAAATTGAGACAAAGAATGAATATAGAAAAAACCTACCGAGTAAATCACACTGGAATTATATCTACTTCGTATCGCGAGATTTTCCAGATCTTCTTTGTCTACCTTTTGCTTTTCGATCTTCGGTGAACCATACCTCCATAGCACGGATCATCTCCTTCGAGCTGATGTGGGCTTCGTCCGTAGTAACGTTTTCTTTTTTGATAATATCTTCCGTGAGCCATCTAAGAAATGTGCTCATCTTTTTCGTTTTGATCAACAACGATTTCGACAACGATTGTTCACGCATAACACATTGTATTTTCTGTATTCGATAAACTCCTGCACGTTAGCCAACTTTATCGGGCGAACAGATATCAGTGCTTTGGCTTTGAATACTGAATGCATTTGACCTTTGACTTTGAAGAAGAAATGGCTTCCTGTCTGAGCCCACTCGGTCCACACGATATCTTCATCAATACCGACCTGCTTGAAATAGTCATCAACAGGATATCATCGTTCCACTTTTTCGATGGTCTCGTCCAGTGCGTCCAGGGAAAGTTCGGGGGTGGATGAAGTCAATGTCAATTTTATAAATAGGAAAATCATAAATATTGTATATCAGATGTTCGTGTCATTTGATATCTACCCATTCTTTCAGTTCGAGCCAAAATTCATTCATATTTGTTTGCTGTTGGTTCAGACTATCTTCATTGGCATTAGTAGTTACGGCCTGAATCCTCGTCACCGTCTGATCGATAACGTTTACTTCGAAGATGACAAACATTTTCGTGAGACCAGAAAGAGCAACGTTCGTTTGAATATTCCCACTACACCATTCACCAAAGATGGCAATACTGCTGCCGCGCTCGTAATATTTTCGAATAGTTGAGCAATGAGAAAGAATACATTCGTAGAAAAACTTGTCCGCCAACGACTCCATATATTGAGCAAAACCGAAATTGTCTTTCGTCGGTGTGATTACGCGATTGACACCAGTGCCCGAGTCTCGATGATAACCAACGGCCGCATTGATGCCGTGTAATTTGATAGTGCCGATGAATTTGAATACAGGCAGTTACTTATTGTGATCTTCGTCGCCATGACGTGTTTGACAGATCACATCAGCAATTATCTGTCGAAATTATTTTGTTGGTGGATAAACAATCATGTTGGCCATGAAAAATGAGAACAATATCGTATGCTTAGAAAAAATTTGCATGCATACACTTCAGCTGCTTCAAAGTACTTTTAAAGCAATTTGTAGAACAGATTGCGCAATACCACACGCGGTTGTTTGTTTACCCAACTTTCGAAAGAAACTGATACAAGAAGTTCTGACTCAGACTCGAGAATCAGAGTAGATGACGAGGTAGTCATCCATTATTCGAATCATCATTGCTCCGTTTCTGTAATCTCAATGCTTCGTAAATCAAGTTGATTCGTTTTGAGCCTACTGATGGCGGAAATCAGTTGAGAGATTATACTGTTGCAGCAGTAAATAATACCTCATTTCAATACTGCTTCCCTAAGTTTTCTTCAAAAAACAATAAATATTTTACTAGAGAGTTGTAAAACAAGTATATCAGTATCCAACTAGATTATTCTACCTAATATTCTACAGTGCTAGATTTTCTAAAATCTTCCCATTGTTTAACAGAATGAAATCCTAATTCTATAGATGAATCGGTTGTAACTGACTGTTATCTGAACAATAAATGTTACAAAATAATAATTTTTTACTAAATATCCATCAATGCCTTTCTCATGCTCAGTGTGTGAATATTATCTCTATCGATTATTCGTCGTTTCGGTAAGCTACGTTTGGGATAATTCAACGTCCACATCCACTGAGAGAGAATAATTGGTCCTAAATGAAAGAAATAGAACCACAACTCGCTTTGACTCAATGCATTCCACACTGCTGGTATCGAAAATAAAATAAGATAACTAGTCACAATTAGAGCTAATAAACTGTTCATCGAAAGTAGGAAAGTTGCTCGTGTAAGAGTCCACAGTTTTGAATTTTTTGATGATAAATAAAATCGTTTATAAATGTGGAACCAGATGACGTAGAAACTGACAACCATACATAAAGTAATAATGCACGATGTTTGACGAATGTAAACGCTAGTATCAACTTTTTCAGAATTGAATGACAATATGCTAGCTAGTGCGAGGAGTACAACAGATATAATAATAAGTAGAATAATCACAATAGGAATAGTGCGCGTGAGTTTTGTCGATGATTTGAACAAAATAATCCATTCGACTAGGAAAAAATAGTTCGAAACAATGAGTAAATGTTGTCCTAATCCGAGTAGAATTGTTGATATAACATATTCTCTTTGAGTAATTCGCACAGTATCTAGTGAAGTAGCTCGTAGAATGGAATCAATAAATATCGTTAAATGTAAGATAATGACAATGATGATGATTCGAGTAGATTTAAATTTTGACTGAATTGACTGAACGATCCATCCCACTAATGACAGACCAATAATAACAGTAGAAACAATTGATACTGGTTTATTCGGTGAGTAAGAATAGTATGGATATGATTTCAAAAGTACCATGTTTTTATTTAACATTTGTCTTTTGTCTTTCAAGGACAGCATACAAGAAGAACAAGAATGAAAAACAACGTTACTATTATATAGTTTATTAATAGAACGGAGAAAAGAAGAGATGAATGTAAAAAACATCTGCACGTTTGCAATATATATATATATATAGATGAAGATCATTTTCCTGTTATTAATAAAGAATGTAATGTAGAGTACGTTGACACATACTCATCTATTTTATAGGTTAGATAAACGAAAGCAAGGGAGATTTATATTAATGTAGAATCACTTTTTCTCTTATCGACACATGGAAAAGATATTAAACAATATAGAACTGCAGGAAATTTTTAATTATCGTATAAATGATTAATGTGGGTGATAGTACTTTCGTTACATGTAACGAATACCATTTTTGAGGGAGTACCACCTCACACTTTGGTCACAAAAGTGGTGAATTTTTGTAACCAACTAACATACCTACAACTTTCGTCACACTAATAAAGGCAAATAACGCGTTATAACATGTGCACAACAACGCTTTATTTTGCCGTTTTTTCACGTTTATACACTATTCGTATTGACTGTAAAAGAACTGCTTGTATTTGAACTACTCCAATTTGACTGCGACAGTTAATGGCGTAACCACAGTACGGCGGCGTCGTATCACCGAGAAAAAGTATAAAATCGGGTAAAAAAAACTTACACTACCCTAAACAGATGTTTGAAAAAAACTACGGCGCCGCCGTACTACCGTCGTTTTTCTCGTTACGCTACTAGCTACAGTGTGGACTAATCCAGACTGAACTACTCCTAAAGGCAACAGACGCTTGATTTTGATACTTTAACTTTAGAAAAAGACTTAAAATGTTTTTTTTTGTGCGTATCGCTAAGAAAATGCAATGTTTGTAAAGGAAAACGCAAGAAGTTGTTATCCCAGTTTGGATTAATAAACTTTGCACTACAACCTTGATTTCATCGCAACCGTTTCATGCAACGTGTGACGAAAGTGCCATGCCAGAAAAAACAGATACTTTCGTCACATAAGAGGTTAACTTTCGTAGCCACTATCTAAACATAGTTAAACTTTTGTCACTGAAAATGGAACTTTCGTCATGTGACGAAAGTTCAGCGTTACCCGATAATGAAAGGATATGGTGACGAAAGTGCTGCGAAATATTAATATGCATAGCCTTCCTTTTTTTGTGCTATTCAAGAAATTATTGTTTTAAGAATTGGTTAATAAATACCAAAATTAGAAAAAGAAAAAATTAATCTTGCTTCAATAGCAAAGATGATAATCAAATATTTGATAATACGCACATGCATAAATTTAGCACAAATCTCTCTATTATAATGCGCGAACATTTTTCTTCTACATAGAAGAATTGACGTGAGCATAAAACAACAAAAATACAAATCCGATGCCAACAGAAAGAGAAATTCAATTATTTTATTAAAATTAAAATTGTTAAACCTTACAATTTAACCTTACCTGCCTTAGGGTCCACCTGCGGGGCAGGGCAGTGCAGAAGTTTTTACCCGCACTCCCTGCCTGTACAGGACAAAAAGTTTTTTTCTAACCTGCAAACTGCAGCGCGGCTACATTTCACTTTGTCTCTGCACGATCACCGCGCAGGCATCAAAAATTAT
This sequence comes from Didymodactylos carnosus, assembly GCA_905250885.1. Classification (NCBI taxonomy): domain Eukaryota; kingdom Metazoa; phylum Rotifera; class Eurotatoria; order Philodinida; family Philodinidae; genus Didymodactylos; species Didymodactylos carnosus. Next base: position 22,155 of record CAJNOQ010001042.1, on the reverse strand, counting down.
GCAGCTGATCAGTGCTGATATGGCTCACCAGTTGATAGTATGAAGAAACGCTTTTATCTATTTTTATTAACCTTAAAAAGAATTAAAAAATTTGCTATCAGCTATGAGCGTGGCACAACCGAATAGAAAAACTGATTGTACGTATTCTGTTACACGCTTCCAGTAAGTGACTAATGGTCTTGTTCGCATGTTGCAGGAATCACCTACCAAAAAACTTATATAAAGTTGAAAATGCGTGTTCTTTCAATCAGCCGAACCGATAAGCTTGAAAATAGTTTCATTTGACAGTACTCATCACGATGTACAAGGCACATTATTCAAAAGTGTGGAATTTACAATAGTATATATAAGAACATATGAAAAGAAAAGGACAAATATAAATAGTGAATTTTTGTGTTATTATTCTACGATATTCTCAGCTAATGCGAAAACGAATGGGAAAGAACAACTAAAGTAAAAAATAATTATCGGGTGGTCCAGATTAAATGATGATCTCAGTATTTCGTCAATATCTCTTTTAGTTTTCATTGCTTACACTTGAACGTTTTTTTAAAAGATTCCCTGTTCAGTTCTCTCGAACATAAAATTTACAATGATATTTGATCTTAAATTTAGATATGAAAAATTAAACTAATAATACTGCGAAGCTTCAGCAGATCCAACTTTCTAACGCACTGTTCTAAAAGAGACTTTGATAGTTTCTATGATTGTTCACACGAAACAAATCGTTGATGCAACTTTTTTAGTACAATTCAGAGTGCTCTTTCTCGCGGTGTTGAATGAATTTAGTTTCACCCAAGTATTGTGACGTAAGAACTATATAATTTCTAGAAACTGAGCAAACCACCAGAATTTAGCGTATTTTTCTCATATTTATTTTGCTCGTATTTTGACATTCGGAAAAAAATTTTTTTTGTTTTTGAAATGTCAAAATTTCAAAAATTTTTGACCGACATATGCAATATTTCTGAATGCTTCGAAACTACTGTTTCCAAAACATGATTGTTGCAAAATATGAAAAAATAAAATTTTTATCAGGCGCAGTAGCGGATTCAGAATTATTCTCTGGTACGTGTGAGATACGCGCTGTCGTCATAGAAACAAATTATTTTAGGAGAGTTTTGGTGAGAAAAAACAGTTTTTGGATTAAAAAGCACCAGCTACCGCTCGTCGTCTGGATCCGCCACTGATCAGGCGCTGCGCATTGTAACACGAGAAATGTTTTTGCTACAACTAAAAGGTAGAGGTTTTGAAACGTTAGAATGATGGCTAGTTGATTTACTTAATGGCTCAAAGTGCAAACAAATAAGAAAAAGAGAATCTATCTATTTTGATAAAGAGTTTAGAAAGTTGGACATGCTGAAAGCACGTTACGACTCCCCGAAAAAATGGTCCGATCGAGCTCAAAATTTTATCACAGATACTTCAGATCCCATCTCAGGTTTGTTTTTTTATTTTTGAAAAATATGCTTTCTTTGTCGAGATATTCGGAAGATACTGAAAATTCCATATAAAAAACTGGTTTTTTACTTTGAAAACCTTCTCACGCCGAAAGTTGAAATCGAAAACGCTTTAAAAAAAACCGAACCTGAGATAGAGTCTGAAGTATTTGTGGTAAAATTTTGAGCTCGATCGGACCATTTTTTCGAAGGGTCGTAATGTGTGCCAATTGAGGGGACTATTAAAAAAAAACGCATAGTGAGAAAAACACTTATTGTACACACGGTTCTGTTGTTCAGGGCATTTGTGGCAATGCTTATATTTCTGAGAAAACTCATCGGAAAATTCTGGAAAACATCTATTTTTGAAGAGCACACTTTTTTCTATCATGCTATATATAAGAAAAAAGTTTGAATATAAGCAGAAAGGAGAGAAAAATTTACGAACATAAAAATTGAGATTTTCTAGGGTTTGAAGGAAAAACTTAAAAGCTTCGTAATTTGTTCAAGGAAGGTCATAGAGAGCTGGAAGTGGTCTCATTTTATAGTCCAGACTTTCCTCTACATTAGACTACGCTCAGCTCAAAATGATAATTTTTTTGCAAAAAAGAGAGTGGGTGGAGGGGGGGGATACCCTTAAATAATTCAGTGAATGTTGAGTATTGTTAAACAATTTTGAATTTTGAGCATTTTTTCCTATAAAACCCATTCTAGAAAAATTAAAATTGATATTTTTGGATGTAACTCAATGTCTACTCTATCGAGTCATATTTGAAGCAAAAGTCAAGAAAATTCGATTCGAACACTAAAATATTTACATGAACCGGTGGCATATAGAGATAAGAAGCCAATCGAGGCTTTATGATTGAGATCACTTTTTTATTAATCAGATTTAAAAGGTGGTCTCAATTTGGAAAGTACATATTCTCTCGTTCCGTATAGAAACTAATAAAATGTTATTTCACATCTATTACCCATGTCTAGCAGAAAGTGTGGTACTGTAAAAAATGTTTCACTGAACAAGTTCGGTATTGTGTGAATATGCTGTAAGAGCTGTAAATTTTGCAGTACTGATGAATGCAGAGCTTGCGCTGTAGAATACAGGAGACAAAAAATAAATGAAATAATATCTAACGAAGCCAAAAAACTATTCAAGATTTTATAGAGATATCGAAAATCCGTTAAGATTCTGCGAATTAATTAATAACTAATTAATTATCTAGTCAGAATCAGATACAAAAGTTGTGGTAAATCTGCAGCACTACTTTACATTTAGAATCTTGAAGATTTAATAAATCTGCAGAAGTTCTTTAAGTTCTCGTGCGAAACTTCACAAGTCTTTAAAGATTTAACAAAATGTGTATTTAAGATTGTTCTCCCGGGTTCATTATTGCGGCAATTGCTCTCTATACTGGGCTAATAGAAAATGAGCATATAGTCTAGAATAACTGCCTCGATGAAAAGATAAAAGCGACATACATTGTCTTCCTTCTCTGATAAGCGAAAACAATGTGACCTAAATTAACAGTGTCATATATGAGTTAGGCCAGAACTAATTCCGAGATGTGTGATTTATTTCACGAATTATAACATACATTTTTCGTAGCCAGGACATTTTGGAAAGTCCAGATCAGAAGTTATTCAAATCGAGACTAATTTTCGATAAATAATATCCTATACAAAGATCGAAAGGATCCTGCCGGATTTAAAAATTTGAAACTATCAAAAAGTTGAATAGCAGGTTCGATAGAGACTTTTATTGCGCATCTAACCATATATAGTTTTTGATTTGAAACTTAGACCGTTCCTCAAAAACGAATTTTTTAACAAATTTGACCATTTACTATAACACAAGATGAAAAAAAGTTTCCAACTCGGTAAGGAAGTATTGTGAAGATATTGTTTATACCGGATCTTGTGTAGAGTGGAAAACACACTATAAACTGGCGATAAAAGAATTAAAAGAACATGGTTGTTGTTCGAGAAAAAAGATTTTTCGAGCAATATTTCAAATTTTCATTTTTCATACGCTTCACTAAAACTTCTATAGCTGGTCAAAAAAACTACAATATTACCTCCAAACTTTGTCAAAAATTGTCTGATACTTAACTCTATCTAGCAACACAATTTGAGTCTTCAAAACAAGATGCATCAATAAGAAAAATATAAAGCTTCATATACGTTATTGGTCGTTCGGTCTTAAAACTGATTTTTCTCATTTTCATTACGTCTTTTTTGTAAAAATAACATAACATTCTTGATCCTCGGACAAAGCAGAATCAAACGGTATATTATGCGAATATAGCAAAAGAAAAAAACAATTAGTCATTCCGCCTATAAAAAGTTCCGAAATAATTTCGCAAACCTATCTAGCGTTTTCTTTGAAAAGATAGAGCTGATTTTTGCACGTCATTAAAATCGCCTTAAACGAGCTTTGAAAGTATATATGAGTCATTTGCAACTTTATTGTATAATTGAGTTTTTGTCGTATTTTTAAAATTACTCCGATTTCTGAAAACGGATTTCGAAATTCGTTTTTTGTTTTATCGCTGTTTGCTTGCTGCACTACCATAGAAAATCTAAACTCGATATCTCAACAACTCATCGAGATAAACCCAGCAAAAGTCGAAAAAAAATGTATTTTTTAGATGAGTTATTGAGAGAAAAGTAAGTTTTTCTGACAAAAGAAGGAACGAAAAGCAAAAAGCAAATAGTACCTTTTGTAGAGCATTTAATGCTCTATCAAACTGTGTGCCTTCATGCTTGTTTTGTTTTTTTGTGTATGCTCGTCTATGGCGAAAATTGTTTTACAGACAACTTGTAGATCGAGATAAAAATAAAACTGGGCACTTGAGAAAACGTTTTTTTGGGAATGTAAGGTGTTTATAAGAAAGAGCAGGTGCGGCTGCATCTAACTGAGTAAAAATACTTTGTTATATGTCTTTCTTACCGGGCGAAAAAACGGAAAACAGAGTTTTAAGTTCGCTTTGTGGATCTAGATTTTCCAGCTTTTGACATCCACTGTTTTACAAGGATTTGCCTGACTGCGACAGCGTTGACCCACAAGAAAGAGTGTCAAAAGTTGTACAAGTGGTGCAATTTGCAAGTCTCTAGAATATACCTAAGTAGGAAAAAATTACAATATACTGCGAAATATAGATCGAGATTACTCTAAACGTTTTTTCGGTTCTTTTAGTCAAAAATCAAGTTATAACATTAATTTTGACTCCTTATATTCTGTTGAACCTATTTATCCATAAATTTACGTAGTTTCGATGCCGAGTTTCTCCAAAGTGGCTGACCACCTGTAGGCTACAAGCTTTGCGTTTTATTTTTGGATACACATTCGAAATTAAGGTTTTAACGATCTAACGTTTGCTGTGCAGGTCAGACTAAGTTATATATGGTATGTATTGATAGCTCTCTACGAGACCTATCGTATGGTGTATGATATATCCGCTTTTATAGCAACCTCGAGATCGTTATAGCCTAAAACCTAGAGAACGGAACCTGCCGAAGTTTGTTGAGGTTTATCTCAGTCGCTACGCATGTGGTAGTCGGAAAATTTGGGTTCTAGACTCGGAAAACAACGGAGAATAAGATGTGCTAATCAAATTTTGTTCAAAGTCACTTTCATTATTTTTCACCAATTGTACAATAAAGTTGCAATTGACTCATATCACTTTCTTTACAATTGTGCTTTGTCATAGAGAAAGTTCATATTTGCTAAATCAGGAGCGTAGAAATCGGAATTCTGTCGGCATTCTTAGTTTTAATTATCGGGACTCAAGTTTTATGCAATAAAAATATATACGGAATCAGCGCCGCAAACTAAATCGCATGGTGTACTTTGTTAGTCTATTCAAATACTTTGAGTTTTTTTGAATTTTTATGTTGAAATATTGCTGAGATTTTAACCAAAAAATGAAAATAAAGAAAAAGCTTCGAAATCTATATCATTCACTTTAATTTGATTGCTGATTCCGAATATGCTATTTTTATTGCATCAAACTTGAGTCCCGATGATTAAAACTAAGAATACCGACAGAATTCCGATTTCTACGCTCCTGATTTAAAAAATATGAACTTTCTCTATGACAAAGCACGATGGAAAAGAAAGTGATATGTACTTTTAAAGCTCGTTTAGGGCGATTTTAATGACGTGCAAAAATCAGCTCTATCTTTTCAAAGAAAACGCTAGATAGGTTTGCGAAATTATTTCGGAACTTTTTATAGGCGGAATGACTAATTGTTTTTTTCTTTTGCTATATTCGCAGAATATACTGTTCGATTCTGCTTTGTTCGAGGATCAAGAATGTTATGTTATTTTTACAAAAAAGACGTAATGAAAATGAGAAAAATAATCGGATACGGCAGTCATTTGTGTTCTAGTATGTATCGGTGATTCTGATAATTTTTTTGTACGGTTTTTTAAAGAAAAAATGTCCTAAACTGAGTATACTGGCCGTCGTTGACTGTTTTACTGGATGGATGGTGATATTTCCTAAGAGATCAAAAAAGGAAAATAACACAGTTTTTATGAGTCATAAAGTCACATTTCACGGTTTATGAAATTACCAACATCATACCTGATTCATATGTTTTTCAAAAGAACCAAACTCGACAGACATGCATGACTAGTTTTTTCTACAGTTACCTTATTTAACCGTGATACATTTTGGTATGTACTCCAACTTTTCAAAATATAATACTTCCATTTTCTCAGCAACGAAGCATATTTCAAAAGAAAGCTGCTCATAGTCAGTGCCGTTATGATCAAATCTTTCGTTTTTCGGAAGAGTTCGTTAGTAAGTTTTTCAAATTGTATTTTGGGTATTTATGTATAACTGAGCTAGTAAAAAAGAATGGATCCTGAGGCAATAAACGATATTTGAGTCTTTATTCTGGATTAGAGATGTGCAACCCGACCCGTACCCGTACCCGACCCGACCCGAAGGTTGGGTACGGGTACGAAGTTGTCGGGTGCGGGTAGGGTACGGGTAGAGCAGTTACGGGTACGGGTTCTATTTTTTTTTAACTTACCCGAAAACCGGAAGGTTCGAGTGGAAAACTCTCAAAATTTTAGTGAAAAAATACAGGAATCCAGCTAACATACATTAAGGTTTAAAAAAGAATTACTTGAGAACGTAATGATAATTTGACATGTTCAGCCGAAAAACAAAAGTTTTTAGCTGGAAAACAAAAAGGAGAATTTTTTTTAGGTATAAGTCGATTACGGGTCGGGTACGGGTACACAGTTCTCGGGTCGGGTCGGGTCGGGTACGGGTACGAAAATGGTACCCGTGCACATCGCTATTCTGGATTATTTTTTTATCAACAGCAAACAAATAGCTAATTGATAATATTCATTTCTTTTGCTATTTGAGCGTCATTTCATCGCAGTAATTAAATTAGAAACAATTTCTGCTTTTTCTCTGCGTAAAGATGATACTATTTGTGTTGATAAAGGTTATTCATCAGACCCATTTTTAAAGGAAGAAAGAAAAAAAGTTTGAAGACATTACGCTAATATTTTGTGTTTGTAAAGAAAGTTAACATCTCTTTTATAGGTTGTACCTTTTTGGTATAGTTTAAGAGAAATCCGTGCGATGTCTCTCGCACTGGCTTTTTCTAAACATTAGCACACTCTGGCACTCAAGAAAAAATGCTCTGCGGAGAAAATCTAGCTTCACCGACTACATAACGAAGAAGTTATTCACTTGATGGATTCAGCTAAATATGCCTTTTTACCTAGTTAGCTACCTCCAACCTAGTAGTGAACCAAGCACCACCCATGTACGAAATTTCTATAGAAAAATCGTCGACAAAAGCGATCTAAACGGTTTTTTCGTTAGCAGAAAATGCGTCCTGAAATGGAGTTTTCGGTCACATTAGCCGCTTTGGACTAGTACTGAACTGAACTGAAATTTATTTCATCAAACACATGACCAGAAAGAATCGCACCAAAAACAGTGTATCTTTTAAACCGTTTTCGCTTTCTAAACCGCCCAGAGCCACGTTTTCTGCACAAGTTTTACCGCATTATAGGAACGATAAAAACCACAGTTTTTAAAACTGTTTTTTGAAGAGGAAAACTGGTTCGAGCTGCGTTCTCGTGGCGTTTTTTTCCACAAGTGCATACCTGGAGAAACTCATGCCTAATTCATCTCTGGCTTTGTAGAAGGCTTTCAGCTTGGTGCGCTTAATTGCACCATGTTTTCCTCGGACTTTTCTTCGAGGACATGGTGCAATCAATTTCTGATATTTTCGTCAACGAGACGAGCTTCCATCATGCCACAATCTCAATCTGAAAAGGAAAAGTCATTATTGACACAGAGTCAGAGAAAGCCCGTTGTTCTTCTACTGCAAATAAACAACTCCTAGTGTCAGTTATCACAATGCTGAACTATCTGATTTTCGGTAAGCTGTGAATTTTTCTTTTCGCAAACATTTCTTGCTTAGTTAACCTAAATCCCACTTGTCCGTATTTCTCAATTCGTATTCGATATTGAAATCTCAAATTAGAAGTGAGAAAGACTGACGCCTTTTAGTTCATTCACTTGTGAGTTTTACCATTAAAGTTACGTTTGCTGTATGTGAAGCATCGAGCATTCACGCTTGAACTTTCAAAGAGTGTATCGTCTTGTCCACGTAAAACGACACTTCGCTGATCAAGTTTTTTTTTTCATCGGGAAATCGATACGAACCCATTACCAGACGCAGTTTTTCCCGCTGATCACGAATTCGACCTTTATTTTGGAAAAAAGCTGAATTTTCAATTCAAAAATTTCAATTTAAAGTTTTTGAAATCTTTAATTTTAATTTTTTAACCTAGAGATTTTCGTAAAATAATTTTAAAAATATACTGTCGAACAGAGAATTCAATTCTCTACAAAATGGCTCGTTTTGTTTTGATAAATATTTCTCAGTCGAGGCACAAGGGTTGCTGGCAAGTTTAAACTCCCGACTCGATTTAAAAGCCTGCGGCACCTTTTGGAACTTTGTTTGCAAGTGGAGTATCTTCAGGAAGGCTAGAAGTACTCAAGCTATAAGTATGAAGTTGTTTGAAGAACATCGAATGCCCCAAAATGGTGTGACAAAAAAATGTGTTACGGGAAACGTAACAGCATTACGTTTGTTTTTTGCTTTTTTTACTCGAGTAAAAATAGTTAGAAGAAAATTATTTTTACCGCTGAAAAGCTCGTTCGATGCTCTACAGAATTTGCTCTAGGGGCATTTCATCTGGAGAACGACTTCGCTGGAAATTAGAACTTTAGCAAGAGCACTCCGAATTAGGGTCTTTTTATATAACAACGTTACGCGATGAAAAAACCTTTCTCGAAGCTCCAAACTTCAACCAAAAAACTTCGTTTTTATAGCATACATAGAGTATAATGAGTTGCGTCGAATGGCGTTTGAACGAACTTTCTAGCTCTCAAACTTTCCGAGATAATTGAGAAAAAGTGTGTCAAAAATATAACAGCGTTGCGTTTGGACAAGTCGGTATACCCATGGACATTATCGCTAGGACCAGTTCGTTGCTAGAATCATTTTATCATCCTATGAATGAGGCGGGATGGTTGAACCCAATCCTCTAGTCCATATATAAAGGTCATTCTTTCTTTTTTAAAAACATTCCCTAGTGAATGTACTTGCACGCAGATACCTGGTCAAGTACCCTGGCAAGTTTTGTCCAACGTTCTTGCGCTTTTTTGCAAGTAAATTAAGTATTTGCCAAGCAAATCAAGTACTTGAATTGCTTTATCTTCTTGTCAAGTTCGTCGCCAAGCACTTGCCCAATTAATCCCAAGTATCTGTGTGAGGTTCAACAAGTAAATCAAGTACCTGACAAGTGCTTTTAGGCATTTATCAAATGGTATTTTATGCAAACACTTGTCAAGTGCTTGTCAAGTATCCGTGAAAATTTGAAAGTAAACAAGTACAAACTCGCAAGTACATTCACTAGGGTTATTATATAGAAATACACGTGCGTATACATACGCATCTACTCAGCTGTTTCTATATGTCACGTTCGAAAAACAACTTGGGTAGCAACACGAAAGAATAGAGAACTAGCAAATAAGGGGGATATCTCTTTTCACACATGCGTATCTTTCTGTTCTCTTTCTGTTCTCTTTCTTTTCTATTTCTTTTCTATTGACGGTGCTGAGACGAAAATACGTCCGCACGTGGAATATCTTATGTGGAAAGAGATATCTCCTTATTTGCTAGATTTCTAATACAATAGGATATATACTAATATCATCACATATTATATTAAGATAGAAAAAGAAAGGAAAAGTACTTATGCAATATTGATACAGTCCTAATAAAGTACGCACTTGATCTTCAGGAACTCAACCGGATGAATTTCTCGAGTCGCGAAGGTCAAGCACATGAGGCAAAAGAATTGCGTATTGCATTAGTAAGAAATGTCCACAAGTCGTGACTTTCTTCGGTGAAATAGCCAAGAAAGTTATGTGCTTGAGAGAAAATTAAATACATTTTTTCACTAAAATCCTGTCAATTTATCTTGACTGGAAATTCTCTACGAACTCACTGAAGTAGAATCGGTTTACAAAAGATCAAAAACACGAAATGTTCCGGGATAACAGCCAAAATATTCGATTGAAAAAGCATCATAGAGAGCGGAGAGATAGCTTATTTTGTTCAGAATTTTTTACTGTATAACGCTGTACGATTTGCAAAAATTTCTGACCAAAAAGCAAATACTTGAATTTCTGGCCCTCAGATTTTCCAGAAACTCTATTATCAAGTTTTGTCATAAAATGGTGACATGTACCTCATCTAATAGAAAATCTTCGGGCTATTCAAAATCGGTGGGATCCAGCGTTTACTCCTCATGTAGGCCTCGTTTTGAGGGTGTCCATTGGAGACTGAATTGTACAGAAATTTTAGTGAATAAATATATTCGATTTTGTCTGGAATTGAATATTGGTAGTTTTTTCCTCTATGTGGAACCATTATTAGCCGAAAAGTGAGTGAGCCGATTGTTAACTTTATGCGGATCTATCCTTTATACTCTAAACTATGAGTTCAGGTTAACAAACATAAAGATCGTATTATTCAGTAATTTGAAAACATCTTCTTCGAGTGGTCTCAAAGCGTAGCGCATACTTGGCGTTAGTAAGACATAAAACAATAGGTATATGAGAATCTATATGGTGTTTTCTTTGAGAAACCAGGTCGCTTAAAACTTCAAAACTTAGTAATCTGTCCCTACATTTTCCGACTAACTAAGAGTGTAGCTAATTCCAGAAAAAAATCGTCGTGTTCAGCCCTGACAAAATGTCCGTCCTAGACATCATTTGTTTTTCCTAAGTTATTAGTGTTTTTATCAAGGGGGAAAAAGCATACTTCTGTACTTCTGGTACTTCTCCGTAAGGGGGAAAAAGCATACTTCTGTACTTCTGGTACTTCTCCGTACGGAGAAGTACCAGAAGTACAGAAGTATGCTTTTTCCCCCTTGGCTTTTATACAAAAACGATTGAAAATGGATTAAATTATTTCCTCTAGTTCTAGATTCCTTCGTACACAATGAAATCTGCAGAAATGCAGTGAGTCTATAGCTAGACTTTTATTGTAGTTCTTCTGTTACTCTTGAGTTGCAACAGCACTACACAGTTTGTCATTTTAGATGAAATTTCAGATGAAAAAAAATGGGTACAACTCAGTAATGGTACATCGCGGCCAGCTCGTTAAAGCCGTATTTTGAGAACAAATTTTTTGCTGAGCCAATCAAATGAAGAACTTTGATGTAGCGTCAAAGCAGTCGGAGACGTGTCACCTTTAAATGTTTTGTCAGTAAGACTATTCAAAATCATTTCTAGAAACACTTTTAACTATCAAGCAAAGTTTTAATATACTCGTCCAATGTGACTGTTGAGGCTCTTTCCCTGACGTATTCGAAGTCAAGCTTTGATTTCATATGAGACGATATATCTAAATTTTAAGTTTTAATAGTGAAAAAATAAAAATTTAAAGAGAATTTTGACTTCACTTGATCGTACAAGGAGAAAGCTTGGTTTTAAGCACAGGTTGTCTAGCCATTTCGATTCTGTGTGTTGAAATCTACATTATTTATTATGTATCTCTAATTATGAAGGAGTATCGCCAAGTCCTTTTATTTTCCGATATGACTGGATTCTTTTCAGCAACAATGATTGAAGGAGAAATGGAATCGATTGGTACCATTTTTCTCATAGACACATCGGACAGAACGAAAGAAAAAGAAATGTGTTACGCTGCAACTAGAAAAGCTATTAATAGATAGGTTTACGGTCGATTTTTGATAGGAAATCAGAATAAACCGGTTCGAAGTAGGCATGCACCAGTTACGGTTAACCGTAACCGATCATAACCGTAACCGTAAATAACCGGTCGAACGGTTAACCGTAACCGTTGCATGCCTAATACTAATGCACTTAAAATGCAGAAAAATGGTCACTAACGTACACGCGGAAATCAGTGTCATTAGTAGCAGGATACAAAATAATCTTAATCAACTTTCGCTCAAAGAAGATCCAAACAAGATTGTATATACTATTCTTTCTTTCCAAATAAATTATTCTTTATTTTTCTACAATCAGTACACGAAGCTGTTATGAAGCGGTTATTAACGGTTACGGTTAACCGTTCGACCGGTTATTAACGGTTACGGTTAACCGTTCGACCGGTTATTACGGTTACGGTTATTTACGGTTACGGTTAAACGGTTAATAACCGTAACCGTTGCATGCCTAGTTCGAAGATGAAAAATGAACGTCATATGTGAAAATTGAGCTCATGTTTAAATAATTCAGTGAATATAATCCAATTTTGATTCAAAATTTTTCATTTCATAAAATTTGATTAAAACTGACATTTTTGTATGTAACTCAATGTCTACTCTATTGAGTTATGCTTGAAACAAAAGTCAAGAAAATTCGTTCTGTTTTTGTTGGCACTTTACTAAAAAAAATATTTGAAAAGTTTAAAAAAAGTCACCTACAACTGAACATTTTTTAGTCATCAGAGTGACGTATATAAGACAGTTGTAACGCAGCGAGCAAACAATACCAAACACTGAATTATTTACCTGAACCGGTGACATATGGAGATAAGAAGACAACCAAGGATTCATGGTTGAGATCACTTTTTTTATGCTTTTAATTAGATTTAAAAAATGGTCTCAATTTTGAATGCACACATTCTCTCGTTTCTTATGGAAGCTAATAAAATATGGTTTCAATTTGGACGAGAGAGTTTGTTCTTTTCACATACTTTGTACACTTTGTAATTTTAAATCAGTCTTTAATTAGGAATGATTGGCCACTGTAGACGCAGAAACTGGTTAAAATATTTTTGAAACTGATGCTTAAAACCAAATTGAGCTGAGAACGACATTATTGGATCGAGTGGCACTATAAAAATGAAGAGTAGCATTACCTTGAAACGCAATATCTCAGTTCGATTTCCTCTACGAATCCAATCATGTCTACAACTCTGTATTTTCCTAAGTGTAAGTAAGTTACTTATGTCGTTTAAAACGCTCAAATAAAAACGGAAGTCAAAAATGGAAATGTAGCCGTAATTCCTGTTCGTGTTTAATAACAAGAAAGAGAAGAGTTTTAAATAATGATCAGCAAAGAAGAATTGTTTCAAAAGCAAACGATTATTAAGTTACCGTTATATAAGATAATGAGTTTAATTTTAAAGATGGTGGTAAGTATAAACCTAAAATATGGTTATTATATATATTGTATTTCAAACAGTTTCTGTGTCTACAGTAGCCAATCATTTCTAATTAAAGAGGGATTTGAAAATATAAACAGTGTACAAAGAACAAACTCTCTATTCCAAATTCAGACCACATTTTAAATCTAATTAATCAGCATAAAAAGTGGGCTCAATCATGCAGGAGCCGAGCCAACAAGTCAAACATCGAGCAAAATTTAATTTAATTTTTTTTATACATGGTTAAGTAGAACGCATTGAGTTGCTTAGAAAAATGTTAACTTTTATTTTTTTTAAACGATTTGTATACGAGAAAATTTGAAGATGACCAATCTGACTTGACCATGCGACTTTACTACCACAGTGTGACTCTGTACGGTTATTTTTGCATTTTGTTTCTTTTATGATTTTGCTGAGTTGAATGCAAACATGCTCTGAACTGTGCAATACCTTGAATTAAACAGGAAAGTATGCTGAACGTTTTAATGCGTCCACTGTTATCCGACGTTACCACGGTCGAAGACTAGCCACAAATCTATCTCAAGACTAAACCTATGAAGAGGTATTTTTTTACGAGGACCCGAGGAAGAACCCCTATATACTTGCTTCTCTTATCTCTACTGTAGGAATTATTCACAATAAGCCAATTATAACAGTAATTTGACTGTTGCCGATAGATATACGACGGACCGGACAAATGTCCAATGTCTGACTCAAGCATGTTCCATTCGGACAGTGTTTGGTTCGGACACGGTTTGACTTAAACAGCGTTTTACTCTGACACTTGGACCTGTTCGAACCGAACATTCAGACACTGATCGACTTTTTTCAAATGCTATTTTCTCTCATTAATTTACAGCTTTTTTTTAGTCGTCTAAAATTGTAGGTGAATTGACGTGCTAAGCATTTTGTGCTCACTGCCACTATACAGTTTTACAGAGTCTAATTTACTACTTGTGTAATTAGAAGCAAACTTGAATGTGTCAAAGAAAATAATCTTGTTTAATATAAGAAATGAGTAAAATAGAAAGAAAAAATAACAATCCCCTTCAGCCAATCAACAGTTCCACTCGAAAATCCCTTTCGGTTCTAATCTCATCCCTGTTCTAAACTTTACTGTTTCTCAGCATCTCTCACTCAAAATCTCCACGAAGAAATTGATGCACTAAGCAGACACCTAACAGAAATGAAAACAGTCGAACAGTGTTTGAATGTTCTGTTCGAACATGTCCGAATCGGTTAATGTGCGAGTCAAACAGTATTTGATTCGGACACTGTTTGAGTCAAACAGTGTCCGATTTGAACTTGCCCGAGTCGGTTGTTCTGTCCGTCGTATACCTAGTTGCCGACCTTAAAGACAACTATCCATCTTTGTTCAATCTTACGAACCATAACCACTTTGTTTTATTGACGAACCACAAACTTGGCATTAGTTTTTCGCAGAAGATTTTCGAATTTATTTTTTTCTCGTACAACGGTTTCTTTAATTGTCTTATCAAATCGGAAAAACCTATATGATGATTCTTACTCATTGTTTTGCTGAGTAAAAAAGAGCGAGTTCGTTGTTATTTTTCTTCGAACCGTAGTGAAAGTATACCTGGACCTATGGAAAGGGAAGCTTTTTAACATCATAAACTCTGAACCCCGTTGTAAAAAAGTAAAAGTTCCATCATTTTTGGGTTCTATGAGGGTGAAGGTCAGAAAGCCCTAGACGGAGCATGGTTCTCTTCATAAGTAGCCATAAAACGACAACGATAAATCGTAGAAAGTTCGGTTACGTATCATGTTGTAGAGAAATGTTTGCTCTACACTTCTGCAGGTTCCGAAGCTGTTGGCACAACGTCTTCTCGAAATATATGGTTTATACAAAAAAGATACCGCGCGATACGTGTCTATTTCTAGCATTGTGCTGATGCTGGTTGAAGGGATACGCAATGTATCTAGTGTTGGCGATGAAAGACTCTATAGGTTTCAGGCAGTACTTGATATATGATCTGTGTTTCTTCTAGATTCATTTGAGCTGCATCGCCATCACTCTCTGAAAGTCAGTTTATCACATTCGATAACATGTCTGCATCTCCTATAAATGGTTCTTCGTTTCCTTGTCGACAATTCGATGTTAGCCGAGTGCGAGACTATTTCGTTGCTTGTATCCAACCAGATGGTTCCCTACTGCTAAACGAATATAAAAAAGCTTACAAAGAACTATGTGTGTGAGTATGTTCCGTTCATTCATCTCTCCACGCGACATAGCTTTTTTTGTCTGTTTAGGTTCATCTCATCTCTTGGTGCTGTGTTCGACTTCGCCACTAAAGATATTCATAATAAGCTCGCCATAATCGATGAACATTTGAGTTTGGACTCAGTAAATTATGCAACAATTCAGAAAATGGTCGAATTTGAAATGAGAACGGGCAGGTACAAAACAAAACAAAAACATTTAGAACCAGGAAAGCCATTGCCAAATGGGTGTCGAACCGTACTGCGTTTACATAGGGCTCTCAACTTTATCAAATTGCTTCTAGATGAAACTCGACGAGCACCCATTGATGCGGATATGGATACAATAGCATGGAATGCATACCAAGAAACGCTTGGAACGCATCATCCTTGGATCATCCAGAAAACGGTCCATGCGGCAATTAAGCTGACGGCACCCAGTCGTGAGATGTTCATTGAAAAACTGTTGCAAGACCGAAAAATGGATGAACTTGTGATGATACTTGCAGATTTGGTACAAGCATGCGACACAATTGACAAAACGACGGAAGATCTATTTAAAACGAACAATCTGCTGAACCTAGTATGAAATAGAGCATGTTTCTATCCTTCTATCTTTCTATTCTTTGTTTTCTCCTTATGGATTCATTTGTACAACAATACCCATAATATAAGATAAGATAAGATACGATAAGAAGTTGTATAAAATTCATTTGCTCTTTTTACATTTAATGAGCTATTAATAGACGCCTCCTTCTACTCCTAAGTGAAAACGAAATTTCCAGTAATTCCATAAAACGGTTGTTTCCGTTTATCAGGAGACCGGTTTTATCGTTTTTCTGGAAAACATAGTACTATCTGTTTCGAAATACAATACATTCCATTGTTTTCTGAATAATTGTTAGTAACGTTGAGATAACCCCCTCCCCCGCCGCTCCGGAGTAAATGGCCATGCCCGAAGACAGTGTCTCGGCACATCGCTACTTTTTGGGCAACCTTCTATTGAGAGTCAGTTTTTGGTCAACTATGAATAATAATATTTTTAAAAGTTCAATAATTAACTAATTTTTTAATGGCATTGCTCAATGAATAAGTGCGCTCTTTTGTGAAAAAATACGTTATTTATGGAACACAGATAGTTTTCGCGAAAACCCCTAAAACACCAGGTATATTTGAATAATTATTAATTAATACTTATTAAAAATATTTAATTTTTAGAAAATATTAATTAATACTTGTATGGCCTTCTGTTAGGGCGTTTGAACTTTTCCCAGCCATGGTCATATACAGGGGGTGGCCTTCTATTCTGAGGGTACACACTTGTAGTTTTTATCACTATGTAGAGAAGATCTGAGGGAAGAAACGTAAAAAAAATTAAGTTGCAGGAAGAACCTGCAGGTGATGTATCTGACAAGTCTGTGAAACTTAAATTTTACATCTTAAGAAGTCATTGAAAAAAAAATTTAAGAAAATATGATATTCCAAAAACTTTCCGCTTTTCTATAGCTACTGGAAAACAAAATGATCATTAACAACTATTTAATGAGTTTCCAATGTTGCATTTAATCGATTTCAGATTTGAAAACTCCTCACTAGATGCATTCACCGAACGATATGACTATCGCATGATTCAGGAAGTACCATTCATCTCCCATCGGCAAAAGTTTGACACTGCATATGTTAAAATATATACTAACTATGGTAATTAATAAATTCTCGCAAAAAAGAATTTCTATTTTGTCTTTCAAAAACTCTCATAGACACCAACTTCGATTTCTGTTGTGTATAGTACTTTCTCTATTTCAGAATAGATCTGACGACGAAACTCTGTCAGAATGAGCAGATAAGTGAGAGCGTCACAAACGAACGAGTTAGCTTTAAAAGGAACTAAGATTAAACGTGTGACATAAGTCGAACTGTGAATTTGAGTGTCGAAGCAGACACAAAGTGTAAACGACATATTCCTAATAACCAAACTTTATTCGAACTGAAAACGACTATTATCGGTTGGTATATAAACGAATGTATCAAAATGTAACAGTAGAAGCATCACAGTTAAAAAATGGTTAACTTAGGATATAATCGAACTAGCCAGCTGATGTATTTGACAGCTCCCTCTCAGCCTGGTGTCCTTGTCCATGCAAAGTACGAAGAATGATAACGAAGAAAATAATTGTATTAATTAGACTTCAGGAAGGGGACCTCGCGAACTATCACATCGATTTTGCAGAGAGACCTAGTGGGTTATAGGTTATCAACTATGCTGGATCCATAAAAAACAAAGGCAGCTTCCCAGAGGCCTTCAGAGAGCGTTTTTCTGGAAAACCAGTTTTTCAGAAACTCTAAAAAGTAATCAAAACCTTTTCTTAATGAGGCATGATTGTGACCTGCAAATTTTTGATTAAAATGAGACGTCACCCAGCTCTACACGACCTTTCTTTACAAAGTTATAGAATTTTCAAGAAAAGCTCTAAATATTCGTTGTCAGCTCAAGAAACAGAAATAAGAAGAAATTAATTCAGGGCTTTTCTTGTAAATTCTATAACTTTGTAAAGAAAGGTCGTGTAGAGCAGGGAGATGTCTCATTTTAATCAGAAATATCTGGGCTACAATGATGTTTTAGTAAGAAAAGTTTAGGTTACTCTTCAGAGTTTCTGAAAAGATGGTTTTGTAGAAAACCACTACGAAGCTGCCACTATGATTTAAGGATCCAGCATAGTTGATAACCTATAACCCACTAGGTCTCTCTGCAAAATCGATGTGATAGTTCGCGAGGTCCCCTTGTGAGCTATGAACACGTCCTGAAGTCTAATTAATACAATTATTTTCTTCGTTATCATTCTTCGTACTTTGCATGGACAAGGACACCAAGCTGCGTCGAAGCTATCGGATACATCAGCTGGCTGAGTTCAGTTATATCCAAAGTTAAATCATTTTTTAACTGTGATGCTTCTACTGTTACATTTTGATACATTCGTTTATACACTAGCCGATAATAGTCGTTTTCAGTTTGACCAGGATCATACTGGTCACAATCAATATGTTTAAGTTTATAAGAGTGTTTACTAAAACACTGATCTATGGAGAGCGTGACTATTAAGCATTAAAAATACAAGTTAATTAGATTTTATTTTTCATCTCGCCACACTTTTCCAGAAATTGTGTAATTATTTGAGCATGTTTTCATTGTGCAAAAGTAATATGGTTCTATTGTAACAAACTTAATTATTTCACAAGCAAACGAAACGATTCCATCATCCTGTCTCTCTTCCACATCACTGAGCTGGTGCATACGAGCAGTTAAAATGCTTTTTCTTCAACCGCTATAAGGTTGTTGTTTTACATAACTGCTTGTACCAAGGCTCAGAGAGTTGTAGATCTCTCATTTTAATTAGAAATTTGCGGCCTACAATAATCCCTCGGTAAGAAAGGTTTTGATTACTTTTTAGAGTTTCTGAAAAACTGTTTTTTCAAGGTTAGATATTCAAAATGTATTCTTCACTCAGATTATTTTTTATGTTTATCATTCCTCCTCAGCTCCATCGAGTAAAAACCATTGCATTATTCTGTACACTTTTCTATATATTCAGCGACACTTTCATACATAGTTGTCTTACACCCATTAATTAGCGTATTCTTTTTCAATATTCACAGAAAATATCTATGAATAGTGCCTCCGCTCCGATCCTTTGTTTGTTGGATATGAAGCGTGAATTATTGAAAAGAGCACATAGTTCCCCTGCCCTGGTCAACTCAAGTTAACTTTATGTTAAAAACTTTGTGCTTCCACGTAACCTTAAACTGGATGAATGTCAGCGTTGCTCTTCATATTAAAGAGTCGTTTGGATCAGCAGGGAAAGGAAAGAAAATGTTATATTTCAAATAATACCCCATGCTAGTTGAACATAAAACCGTCTCATCGTCAGTTTTACTCTGCTTTATTTCACAAAAAGACTTGTGGAACTGTTTGGACAAAGTGCGTGTGTAAAAGATAAGACAAGTAATCAAGCACACCATAAAAGCAGAGATATTTCACAAAAATGAACCGTTATTACAAACACAGAAAAACGATTAAGAAGTGAAGCCTGACCGCTTCGTGTCGCTTGTATTTGACATAGTAACAAAAAATGTTTCAGATGAAAATAGCTTAGTCGATGACAGAAAGAACATGAAAAACAAATGTTAATGCAAAAGTGTGCAAATGAGATCACATGAAGCAGTTGAGTGTATTGATAAGTATTGACTAAAGAAGTGATCAGTGATACTGAGGCTCGTTATACAGATACTTTCTAGGTAATCTCAACATTACATCTGAATTTTGGAATTTTAAATCAATAAAATGGTTTGGATGGTGAGACCTTATTTACCACTTTTGTATTGTTGAGAGATTGTTTCGAATCGCGAAGTTTTTCTTCATTCCTATTTAGCTTTTCAAAAGCAACTGGGTTTTCGCGAAAGTATTTCAGTCTCACATGCGTTTTATGTTTACCCATGAAAAATTGTACAAAAATGAATAAATATACAATAGTTAGCAAACCAATGCATACGGCTAGTATGCATGGATATAGTCCATAAAATAAATAGATTTGAAACCCACAACCCACATACAAACAGAATGCACAAGCCCAAGCATACACATACGGCTTGTAGTAAAAAGTATTGAATGCGCGTGCAAAGCTTTCTAATTGGCTATCTGGTGTTTGTATCAATAAAGCGCATCTAGTCGATGTCACAAATATACATACAAAACCACACGAACCACTAACCGCAAAGAATCCTACATACAAATATTTGTGTACATTTACTGCATCGGAACTGTTACCCGAATACCAGTCGTTTGTTGAATTATTGAAAGCAGTAAAAGCAATTGTTGTAAATAAAGCAGCCACAACACCAAATATGGTTGCATCTTCTGTTATCTTTCTTCGAAACTCTTCATGGTTTCGTGATACATCATGACAAAAGAGATCATTATTTAAATGAAAACCATATAGAGCTTTTAGTTTTTGTATTTTATCATTTGTAATATCCGTCTGTGATGTAATTTCATTGTCGTTTACTTTAATAGGTGCATCATAGTCTTCGACGATAGTATTCATTTTTATTGTCAGTATAATGTACCAAACGAAAATAGGCGAATTTCAACGACTACAACGTCAATATTATTCAGAAGTGAAAAAACGACCATTAACTTTGAGAGAGTAAGCAAAGACATTTTAACGGTTTTTTTCATCAGTTTCTTCATGTTTGACTTAACAACATCCTAGATTTTTAAGAAAGTAACAACACAAAAATAGATGGTTGCTAGTAAGCAAGAAAAAGGACAAATGAAAGAAAATTAAATTTCAAATACGTTTCTGTTACTTAATTTGAATATTTCAGGCACTTGTTCTCTTTTCGTAATTCTTTTCTTGTAGTATGTATTCATACATTATTTGACGAGTGAAATTTTTTCTTAAAAGAAGGCAAGTTCATTGTTATAATTTCTCTATGAATCACTCGACTTTCGTGCAGTTACAGAAAGAAAATGATTTTTCATATTTTAAATTCGACTTGTTTGAACTTAATAAATTTTGTCTGAAAATCATAGAGAAATTGTGATAATGAATTTGTCTCTCTGAGTAAGGTCAAGACGACGATTAGTAAGTGGACGGTGAGCGTCACTGAAGATCGGATCTCCGAATTTTTTCCATTGACGTCTGATATCTATATTCTGAACTGTGCTGAGAGAAAAGTTGCAGAAAGGCAGTGTCCAGGACTGTGCACGTAGTAAGAGCCAGTTGAAGTTTCCTGTGCCTGACGTTTTCTGTAACGAAAAAGCGTTTGTAAAACAAAATTTGTTTAGCTCACACATCACTCAAGAATCTAGGACAAGAGGAAGTGATAACATGTCGTTGTTCAAAACCATATCAGTATCCATGTTGCTTGGAGTTCCACCACACAAGAAAACCTTCAAATGAATACGTATACGATTAACTTTCCTTCATACATCGAAAAAAATAAAGCAGAAATGTTTTAATAGGATGGGGGAAAAGCGGTTACAAAACGAGGCCAAAAGCTCAAATTTTGAAAATTTCCTTTCTTCCTAAAACATTTTTAGGAGCGTTTAAAAGTCTAAAACAAAAGTAGGTTTCATAGAGAATTAAATTTTCTATCGATTAGTACAGTTGTGACAGTTTTCAAAAAAACGAAGTAGGCCAAGAAACTGAAAAAAATGAAATTTAAGTTTCCAAAGTGAAAGTTTTATATTAATCAGGACATAAATGCCTCACGGTATACTTTGTAGAAAATCTAATGTATTTGAAATTGAAGCTCGTTAAATTCTGTGTTTTTTTTCTGTTGTAGCAATTCTGAGTATGATTTTGTTTACAGCACTATGCTTCACTAATTATTCTACAATAGGTCAAAATCACTGCATCCGTTCATTATCTTGCCCATAAGTCTAACAATCTTAAAATTTGAAACAACGTATTATAGCTCATTTTGTAGCCCTTTCAATTGTACATTTTTCTGGATATAAACCATTTCGGTCGGAGTCTAGTGACAAAACTATATCCGTTTTATTAGACTTAATGAGAATTCGAGGAGAATACGGGAAACAAATAATCATAGATACTGTTTGAGTAATAACTCTATGAAGACATTGGTTTGAAAAGATATGCTATAGATCATTTTAAAGCCCGTGTAATTGCGCATGTTTCCATATATAAGATTCTATTAAGAACATCGAGCTCATAGAGAAAAATGACTAAATATAACC
>CAJNOQ010001041.1:0-36801 GCA_905250885.1 Didymodactylos carnosus | reverse complement strand
GAAAAACCAATAAGTGCATTAGATAATCCGTTAAAAGTAAGCGGAAGATCAATGAGAGTTTAAAAATAAATCGCTTTAGTTTAGTCAAAAAATAAACTAAACTCGATTTTCGGTAACGCACAGACATTGATTTATTCTAGTTTTTCAAAAGATTTTTCTCATAGAAAAAACGATCTGGAAAACTTTTAAATAGATGAAAAGAAAGCCCGGACTCTGCGCTTCAAAATTATATCAGATACTTCATGATCATCACTTTCGTTCTTTTGTTGCATACGTTTTTCTTGTAGTATGATCAATCATGCAATATTAGTACTGATCCACGATTTTGTCTGATCCATGTTTTTTCGTTTAATAAGCATGAACAAACAGAACAAAAGACAGTGTCCTATGCAGAAAAGTGTGCTTTACAGTTTGATGATTTTTTCTTGTTATTAACTTCTACTTTAATCATACTGGTCGACCATTAGCGTTTTTCATGAGTAGCATGTCAACTCATATGTTCTGATGATGGTTTTTAAATGTTGAATTATTACAATTTTATAAAAACAAACCTACATAATGACACTTGACAATACAAATATTTTTCGAGTAGAAATAATTAGTATTGTGATGTATATTATTATAATTTATTATGAATATATTTGAAATAGCAATCAACCACTTTCAAAACACCAATACACACACACACACACACACATTAATGAGTATAAAAAAACAACCATTTTATCAAAAAAATTAACTAAAATTGTTTTTCAGTATACTCTTTTTGTTTTATTAAAGCTAAAAAACGTTGTAAGATGTTTTTAGATTGTGAAATAATAATTGAAGCGACATAAAAAAAGTAAAAAATAGGGAACACTTTAATATTTTCATACATTTGATTTCAATGTCCTTATCTTTCTATTCACTTTTTGATAAATATAGTGGAACATCACAACTTTTTTAGTTTTTAATAAAACAAGAAATCGTTCATACACAATAAATTGTATTTAGTAGACCTTTTTGCTGTCTGACATGCAAAAACGTGAAAAAAAAGAGAATAATAATGTAGTGCATATTTTATGTACAACTTTAGTTGAGATACATAAAAAAAAAGAAAAGAAGAGTATATGATTAATTCTTTATCTATCGAATGACTAATTAATTAATCTTTCTGTTTCGTCCAAATTCTAATATGGTAGCACTTTTTATCATTGGTTTTATTTCATCGAAAGAAAATACAAAAATTGAAGAGTGAATTTTTTTTGTTCTAATGTATGTTTTATAGATTCAATTACAAGAATAGATGATTTACAATTTAAAAATTATCTTGTATAAATCTGTATAAGAAAAAAAAATGTATATACTAGCATTCAATTTAAACAATATTCGATTATGAAATCAGTACACAAAAATTGATGACGAAAATCTATCTAACATTTTGTATATGTACGAAATAGTAGTTTAGAAGCCCCTTCTCATCTCATCGGTTAAAAGACAGATTTTAATTTATGTAACTCATTTCTATCTTAATATGTTTCATCATATCATTCATAACTATCTGAACAATAAAGAATTAGTTTGATAAAATAAAGAATGATAAATCCTCTCTCATTTGCCTTATAGAAAAAAAAAATATTTTGTTAAAAATAAAAATGCATGATTAACACCTAGAAAAAATGATATATGCATAATATAATTCGAAAAATAACTTATTTTGTATATAAAATAAATGATTGTGAAGTAAATTAAGTGACCTATGGGAGATGAGAATGCTATTTAAGAACGTATTCTATGACTGAAATGTATTACAAATTCATTAACGTAATCTATGCTATATATTACTCAATGAAACAAGAATGTTTGTATACGTTCAAGGAAATAAAAACATTGCAAAAAGAATTTCTTGAATAAAACAGAATAATAATAAATTAGCCATTCGATAAATTGAAAAGCTAAATATTAAACATTTTGTAATAACAAAAAAACAAAAACACTTATAAAATTGATTTAGTGTATAAAACGAAACTAGGTATGTAAAAAAAAATAATATTTAATTAATCATTGCAAAAAAAACAACAACAAAACTATTAATCAAATAACACAGCAAACTTCTTTCTTTCTTTTTTTTGTTGTTTTTTTTGTTTTTTTTTGGCGTAGGAGTAGAACACTTTTCTTTTAAACACCGGGACAGGAAGTAAAATAAATTGTCATCGTTTTTTTTGTTTTGTTTCATACGACTGAACTGTCGTATCGAGAGTGTTGAAATATTTGACGTTTTAAATTAAGAGGTAAATCGACGTGCTATAGATGAAACAATAAAATAAATTTTACTCAATTAAAACATGTATTTTAAATAACATTTATATTTTTCTAGATAAATAAAGAAAAATCATTCACTCTAATGTTATGTGCATCATTATATCACTACATAGCAAAATATTAGTATTTTTTAAAACAAAAATTTGTAAAATAAAGCAGCTGTTTAATATTTAACAGAATATTTCCTGTGTATTATTAAAGTGATAAAACCATTAGTTGATTTAGAGCATAAAAAGTGATAGAAATGCTGTTATAATTTGAATGTAGAAAAACAGAATAAAACAATTATAATCAATATAATAAATCATTTAGAAACTATTATATAATATTTTACTTTTGACTTTCATTTTATGATATAAAATCTTAGTTGTAAATATACGACGATAATAAGATGTAAAAAGTGAAGGATAAAAAGTTAAAAAGAAAAAATAATAACCAACCCGTTAAATAAAAGAAGCGATAAGCAGCGTTGATCATATTAAATTGAGTATGCATGTATATGCGGTGAATATACCTGACTGTTGATCACTAAAACAAAAAAAAAAAAAGAAAAATTAATTAGAAACATTAAAATAATAAAATTGTAATTTTAGCATTTGAGCTGAATATATTATTCAAAATAAATGAAAAATTAGTCGTTACCATAGACATTTCTAACATCCAATATTAGTTCTGTTAATTTATATCATTTAGATAAATTATCATGATAAATTTTTTGGAGAACCTTAACCGTACCGAATAACGAATTATGTTTAACATAATTTAGTAGAACAAAAAATAAAACAACAAAAAAAAAAATAATAATAATAAACGATTCTTGAAAAAAAAGAAACGATAATTATCAAGTTTAGTAGTAGAAGTAACATGCAGACCGGTTTATTTTTATTTTTTAATAATTATAATTTTTGTTTATCCATTGACCCTCGTTTAAAATTCAAGCATGCTGACAAATCTCAAATTTTATTATGTTCACCTCTGGAATGGCGAAATATCTTCGTCTCAATAGAACAACTAATGATTGATCATTATCAACACTTGATCTACGTCTATCATATTCAATTGAATCTTGTTTACTTGACATACGTCTTCGATTAGCTATAATAGTCTAAGCGTATTTCTGCATTCAATTCAATGCATTTATTTTTTTTTTTTGTTTACAATTTTTTTTTTAATTTTCTACATTTTTGGAAAGTCTGTGATGAACTTACATGGCTCATCTAAATCAAATCGATGTTTTTCAGGCATTTTAATTTTATCACCACCCAATGTTTTTAAACCATCCATTAGATATTCAAGATATTCCATCATATGAGATTGCTAGAATAAGAAAAAATAAAATTATTTTAATTAGGATAAATTAATAATATTGATTAAATATAAAATTACTTGAGTTTGTATTAATTGCATTTTATTTTCGAGTATTTTAATACGATTTACAGCTATTTCTTGTGGTGTATTACTGAAAAGAAAATAACTTTTTTTTATATAGAAAATATATTCATTTTATTAATCTATGTTTACGCTCTATCTTCTTCCACATCATTTATATCCATCATTTTTCGATGAGTTTTCAAATGATTAAAATACGCTTCATCACCACGCGCATCTTCAATACCTATAAAAAATTCAAATCTTTTTAATATCAAAATTATTGATAGAATAAAAAAAGATAAACGAACTTTCAATGTCTATAACCAATTTTTCAGTTAAAGATTTTTCTGAAAATGAAATAATAAAGAAAATAAATTATTTATCTTTAGATTTCTGCATATTAAACATACTAAGTTTTTTTTTTGTTCGATCAACATGATTCTCATATATTTTAATGAATCGTTTTATTTTAAAACATTTTGTTAGAATACATAGTAAAATTCGCCATAAATGGGAAAAAATGATTAATGGTGGAGGTAACGAGGGTCTTGTTAAATATTCACAAACTAATAAATATCGTTGAGATTTCCAAATACGATCGGTATTGGTATGTAATCGATCAAATGTATTACTAAAAATAATTCAATATTCTTTAAGTAACTACGATAATAAAAAAATAATAAAAATTTACCTAAACATGGCTATTAATAAATTGACTAAGAGTATACTTGCAATAGCCATATAAGCCGCTAGTAATATGAATACAGCATAGCCTGTTGCTCTGTAGCTTTCTAAATAAAATCGAAACATAGTAAGATGTCGAGATTTCGAATTTGACTACATTTTGACTGGAAGGTGTCAGAATTTCGAACTTTCAGTAAAAAGGAGAGAGGTTAACTTGATCAAAAAACGGTCCCTCATTTTTTTTGTCTTATTTTGACTGGACTTTTATCGAAAAGGCATTGACACACATTGGCCAGTTCTTCTTATGGAAAATAAGCTCAAAATACGTTTCTAACGTTGATTATTTTGAGATTCCATCAGAGCACGTCGTTGTTAGAAAAAATAATACTTTTGAAAAATGCAGCATAGGTTTCACACAAACCGTGATATGAAAAAATAGCCAGTGAAAAACGGAATAAAATACTATATGCAAAATCCTTGTACATCATTTCAATAGAAAGAAATTATTTTTTACAAGAGACAAATTGACCTAAAAGAAGGTATCAGAGATGTTCTAAGTATTTTTTTTCTCCGTATGAAAAAGAGGATCCAACTTATATCTGGTATATAAAAATAGCCCTTGATTTACTCTACAATATTCTATATAAAGAATCTCTAACTATCATTGATCGAGTCACTTATAGTATCTACAAGAGACAAATTGCACGCAAAAAAATTTTTGATTTATTTCGATCGAGATTTATTGCCGAAAAATTAAAGTTGTCAACGAGCTTTAAAAATATGCTTCGCTTTTTTCTTTTAAAATTTGTTTTGTTGTTGAGAAAAGTCATTTTTGCTAGATCAAGAGTGAAAAACTCGGAATTCTGCTCGTAGTTCTCTATTTTCTCCTCTAGAAACTCACCTTTTATACAATAAAAATATCATATTCAGAATCAGCGTCTAAAACCGAGTTGAATGATGTATTCTTTCATTCTATCCGACAACTTTGTTTTCGAATTTTCTACCCGAAACTGAGATTTTCATCCCGACTGAAAATCAACGAAAAATTTCGAAACATATATCATTCGATTCGGTTTTTGACGCTGATTCTGAATATGTTATTTTTATTGTATAAAAGGTGAGTTTCTAGAGGAGAAAATAGAGAACTACGAGTAGAATTATTTTTAAAGCTCGTTTAATGGCGGTACTAAGAAAGGAAAAAAGATCGGCTTCGTCTCTTCAGAGGAAAAACGAGATAGGTTTACAAAACTGTTTATGAACTTTTCACAAGAGGAGTCCAAGACGCTCATACTGGATAGATCTTTGACTTCAAACTCGATCAATCATCATTCATCATACTCAGATTTTGATGCTGAATGTGAAAAAATACTTTTAAAAGTTAGAAGAACAAAAAAGAAAAGAATTTGAATTGTTTTTTAAACTGATGGATTTTTCGAAATTTTACATACATCGAGTTTTTTCAATTTTTTCTTCCTTAAAAAAATGAAAAACCGCTTTTTGTTATACAGTTCGATGCATTCTACCTAACAACGATGTATGAAAAAACAAAACAAAATTTTTACTGAAAATTCGAAATTTTGGCATCGTCCAATGAAAAGGTAATCAATTATTTATTTTTTTCATTACCTTCAAATTCGTCTAGTATTTTCAATTCACCAAATATTTGCCAATATGCAATATGAAATACTTTTCGAGGTAAATGCCATGAGAATGGTTGTACACCATAAATAAGGCCGTAGGATGAAACTCCAAATGCTAATATAAAGACTGTCAACATCATTACAAAAAATTTTAAATCGTGTACCTAAATAAACATATATTTATAAATTAATGTTTTGTTTTCTTAAAAACAAAATTCATACCATTTCACTAATCATAACTAATTTGGGTCCTAATCTTTTTACAGCTGCAAATATATCTAATGTTCTCATATACCAAATACTAAGATCAATAGAAAGAATAATTCGAGCAGCACAAAAACATCCTTCAACAGGTATTAAACGTAGAATGAAACCAATCAAAAATAATAGTAAAGCCAATACATCAATTTTATTCCATATCACAGAGATATAAGAAATAATTCGTCCACGAATTGTTCGACTTTCCATTGAAAATAGCTAAAAACAAAATTTTTGTTATACAATATTTCTTTTTTTCTTCTTCTAATTTACAAGACATACTTGTCGTATTTCTTCGCATAATAATGTAAAAATCCATATAACAAGTAATATTTCAGGTGGTTGTATACCAAAACGTTTTCCAAATTCATATGCTTTTTTAATATTACTATCGCCAAATAGTTTACTATCATTATCATTGGTATTAATATGATCTTTGTCAATTTTTGTCGGTGGACAATAAATATCACCATCAAATTGACGTATTGGAAAAAAATCACATAACATGACATAACTGAATAACATTAGAAATCCAACATGAAAATACTAAATTGAAAGAGAAAAAAAGTGACATATTCTTCTATTATTTTCTTTTTATTAAGCTACATCGATTACAATTTTGTGTTTTTTTTACAAAAAAACTTTTTGTAATGCAAAATAGTATTCTAGAATTTTATTAAACATTGGATTTTGTAAAGTAAACGTTTCTCTACAAAATGAAGACTTTTTGTCTCGATTCAGTAATTAGATAAAAAAATGCTTATTAAATGTGTCACAATCGATACTAATACGAGCATAGATTAATAGTAGTTTATAACTCGTTGTCAAAATGCGCTTGCGGTCAAAAGACAGGACATGTCAAGTTCTGTCATGTTTTTTTTTGTAGAAAAATGTTTACTCTACAAAACTAATTCGTCAAAAAAAAACTTCGTTAATTTGTGGGATTTTAGTTAATCTGATTGAAAAAAAGAATAAAATAAACTGGTAAATAAATATCGATACATGATTACTATAAATAATGAGTAAGATAATCTTTTACCTGAGATCAATCAGATATCTCCTGATATTAATCATTTATAAAAAAATAACTTACCAAATTGTATAAACATTTGACATACGGCGCTCTAACAAAATTCAGTATATTGCTGAAAAAAGTACCAATTTTTGTTTTAATCCTAACATAAAAAGAAAAAGAGAAGAAAAATGTAAGGTTACCATTTAGATAGTTTATATAAAATTGAGCTTTGAAAATTAATTATACAAATCAAGAAAGCAAACTACCAACACCTATATTAATTTCTTGATTATAAGAAGAAGAAATTTCTAAGAAGACAAATTGAGAATAGAATAAAAATAATTTTAAGCAGCAAAAAAATAAAAATAAAACAATTTATCTACACCTGTTGATCAGGCAATATTATTAAAAACTAAATTGTTATTACAAATAATTAAATTTTTATAAAATGGAGACTATTTTCATTAATTGTTCTAATTTTTCAAAAATATATCTATCGGTATGAACACGTAACTCTGTTAACAGAGCGAAATTTTGTCAACGAGTTTTTTTTTGTCATTTTTTTTTTATATTTTAATTAATTTTTGAAAGAAAATATAGTCAAAATTTCTTCAACATCTTGATTACGTAGATATTCCTGTACTTTTCACAGTACAATTGTTCAATTTAATTGTATACTTTTTCGAAGAGGAAAATACAAGAACGTCTAAGTAAGATTTTATCTACAAATCAAATTGTTAAATAATTTTAAATATATTTTCTTTCAAAAAAAAATAATTTAAAATGTAAAATATAATTAAAAAAGTATGAATAAAATTTTACTCTGATATTAGTTGAATAATGTTGCTAAGCCTCTATCGTAGATCATCATTAGACAATGTTAGCAACTTGAAATAATGTTAATTGTTAATATAAGAAAATAAGTTTGTAATGACAATAGAATTAGTATGTGATAAAAAAAAACAAAAAGAAAGAAAGCTATGTTAAACAAACAGATGTGATTGAAGCTTAAAATATATTGCCATTATTTTAAACAGATCCTACTTTTCGAAAATATTAAAATCCAAAATCTTTTTATCGGAGGGATTGCTAGCATTATAATGATCAAATTTCAAATTTGCCATTTCTGAACTATGTAAAAAAAGATAAAAATCAAATAGAAATATTGTCATTTTTCTTACATCCAAGAGATATATTAAGCAAAAAAAAGTAAATAAATAAAAAAGCAAAAATGAAAAAGCAGTATGAGAAAACCCACAAATGATGACTCTGTGTAGCTAGAAAGAAAAGAAAAAAAAAAGTGAAAAACGTTCAAATAATTGATGATTCTCTTCAAAATTTATTCATTATTAATTATGATCCGCCACTTTTCTCAATTATAATTGATAGATTTTTAAAATAAAATTTCTTTCTATTTTTCTCACATTTTATTTTGTCAAATTTATATATTGAATAAATAAATACACAGCAAGCAAATGTTTTTAATAAGTTTTAATCAATCATGCAATATTTTATTTCCTTAGGTCTCGAAAGTAATAGACTATTTTGGAATTTCTGTATTCTTGAATGATTACATACGTTAGAGATCTATATGTATACGAAACACTTGTGACATTCGAAGACACCTCATAATAATCTAAACTAAAAAGTTTCTAAAAAGAATCGCTACTATAACACATACATTGTGAGAGAAAATATAAGTATGATAGATTCTAAGAAAAAGAATAGATCTAAATATAAAAATTATTGAAAGTCTAGATGATCTCTTAACATACGCTTAAATACAGATAAAGAAGAAAGTTCATACCATTCCTTTAAACCACGTGGAACGAAAGAGCCGAATGCAGATTTTAGTTTGAGACGAGGAATTATTATGACCTAATCGAGAACTTTGACGCGTAGTTAACGGTGAGATCAAAAGATGAGAAAGGATTTTTATTATAGAATATTTTATGAAAATATAGAAAATGATAGTAAAGACGTGTATTAGGAAGTGATTGAATTTTAAATTTTTTGAACAAATAACAAGAGGAACTATTAAAGTCTTGTGAAATAATTCTTCTAGTAAGACGTTGAATTTTGTTCAGAATATTAAGATGAGACGTAAAGGTTGAATCATAGATAACACACGCATATTCGAGCACTGGTCTTACACAAGTTTTATACAGATGGCAACGTAAGCGAGTTTCAAAAAATTCTAGAAATAGAGCCTAACATTTGCCGAGATTTTGTTGAAACATACTCAATGTAAAATTTTCACGTTAAATTATACAAGATAATAACATCAAGGAGTTTGATAGATGAAACACGCTTAATATTAATGTTTTTTTTATTAAAAGAGTAAGCGATGAAAGTGTTTTTGTAGAGTTAGAAAATAAAATCCATTGACATTTGTTTATGTTTAATTTTACCTCATTTATATCATACCAAAGAAGCTCATCGATACATTTTTGTTCTTTGAATATATTTGTGACGCAAAAGACATCGTCAGTGAAAGATCATTAATGAACATAAAATTCATGAGAAAAAAATTTTTTGTGCGAAATTTTGCTTTGTTTTGCAACAAACGCAAACTTTCCATGACACCTGAAATGTGATAATTAAAAATCACTTTCGACAAAACGAAAACTCACCTTTTTATCTCAGTCATTTTCATTGTACGTGAATAGTGGGGAATGAAAGATTTGTCGCCTGAATAATAAAATTCATAGACTGAGAAAACTAATTTATTTTTATTTTTATTTGCTAATTATTAGAATACAGCAATTTTTGGGTATGTTTATAATATACAAGACGTTACATATCATCGTACTAGTCTAACATGTATCCCGTTAGAATAGTTATACAATTAAGAAACTTAAAGATAATAATAACTTTGATTAACTTTCACTTGTCAAATGTCGTTTTCGATTTCTAAGAATTGGACTGAAATGAAATGATAGGAGCTAAAATATTTTTACTTGTTTGTTTTCTTTATATGACCGATCAAAATATAAAACCTTGTCAGTGTTGTCTTGGGGTGCAAAAATGTGAAAATTTTCTTCTTCAATATAGGCGTAGCATAATCAGTTGCAAATCACAGGACACTACGTCGTTCGTGTCCTGTCCGATCGACTGTCCATAAGCGGAAAGTATAACAGAAATCATTTTGTCTCCAAAACCTCTTTAAACTTAAAACTTTGTTTTTCCTTCTGACGAAGGAAAGTTCTGAAAATTTTCATTAAAAAATAAAGATCAGTGTATTAAAATATTTTCTTACTTGTCAATCATTGATCTTGATTTATTTCCATGTGGAAAGGATCGTGAATGACTTTCCTGAAAGATAAACAGTGTTTCTGGCATCTAATTATGTGTCAGATAATTTAGAAACAATACATTTGGTCTATTGGAATCAAACTTCTTGGAATCATCATGATATTTTAAATAAAAGCCGCTGAGCAACAACATAAACGATGAAAGTATAATAGTGCCATCACTACATTTTTCGGTATCAATACCACCATACCTATCATTAAAATTAACAGATAAACAAATAATCATTAAATCTTGTAAAAGAGAAGTGTCAATAATTTTACTAACCAAATATCATTTAGTACATCTTGAACAGCTTTGTGTGCAATGAAAAATTTAGCTTCTGCACAAACAGCCATTTGAATCCATGCAACATTTCCAAATGCCGGTATTTGTCTAGTTATTGCAGATTTACATTCTATTGGATTTTGTTTATAAAATAAATCAAGTACATTTACAGCTAATTTTTCAAATTCCTTAGCATATTCAAGAAATATTGGATCTATTTCCTTTCGAACTGTATATAATCTGACAGCTAATAGTGCAGCACCTTAAAAAATAGAGGATTATTTTAAATATTAATCAAATTCAAAAGCTTACATATTTTATTTTTTGAACGCGACCAGAATAGCATGGCAAATTCATGTTTTCCAGATAATACGGACCATATGAATAACTCTTTGTCGACATCCATATATGTTGAAGTAGTCACTGATACAAAAATAAAAAAAATATTCACATGCATATACAAAAGCTGCATAATCAAACATTATTAGATGAGTTACAGTTTGCATTTGTCTTGTCATCTTTATCATGATAATGGTTTTCACACCATGGCAAACAGCATGCGCAATTTACACTATTATCATAGTTATCGTGTTCGGATGTATATGGTTTTAGAACAGCTTCAATCTCAAAAAAATCACCAATTTGTGGCTTCAAACACTGAGAATAAATCGTACGCAACGGATCAGTTGACTGTGGATTTATTTGAAAGTCCTACAAAAAGCAAATGCTTTTATATTGAATTTGAATTAGATTTTTTTGATAATATACCATTTTTGTGTATAAATCTAATAGATTAGAATTATCGTGAAATAAAACAGTCAATGAAAAATCATGATCAAGAAATAATCGAACAAATGCCGGTTGATTCCGTTCAAGAGCAGTTAAAAATAAGGCATTCAAATTAATTTTCTAAAACAATAGTGATAAAACAAAAAATCTAACTCAAATTTAAGATATTCACTCAAACTAACCAACCAATCTTCATCGTTTGTCATGATAAACTGTTTTGCTATATCAACTCGATTCCATTCAAGTGCCAATAGCAATTGTTCACGTTTACGTTCAACACTCCCTTTTCCAGGCTCAGAGATATTTGTCGCTAAACGATAAAGAAAATGTTCTTTTCTTTTGCTGACGTCTGGAATCTGGTAGTTGGTCATCCCATGTGGCTCAGCCAAAAATGTGATTCAAACATTTTTTTGCTATTTTCTCGTTTTTATATTTTTCCGGATTACCCAGAGTTCGTAACTGTCTCATTTTTGTAAAGAAAAGTATACTTAACAAAATAGCACTTTTCAGAACTCTCTAAGATTGTTGGTTATGGAAATATATCAACAAAACAAAGACATACCTTACTTATAAAACGACAATTTCGATTTTGAATATTTTCACAATATCTTCTTAATCAAAAACCTTAAAGAGCTCTGAGATGTGCCATTTTGTTAAGCACACTTTTTTTTTTCTTTATACGGACACCAGACATCCCATTGTTCGAAAGATACAAAGTTAGGAAAATAGCAGATAAAAGTGCCTGAATCATCTTTTCGGACGAGATTATGTGGAATGACTGTACTTAAAGTGAAAATACCGTTTAATAATGCTTGTAATATGGCCAAATCGATATCTGGTTCAACAGGACTTCGCGCATTTAAACTTACAATATTTAAAAAGTGAAAACGTTGATCAACACATTCATAAACTAATTGAAAATAATCAGTATTTTTTTTGTCAGCAAATGCCCTGAGTTCCTCTTTTAATTCTTCTTTCAAAAGATGTTTAAGTTCTTCTTTCCGTTTTTGTATCAAATCAGAACTAAACAAGAAAAGAGCAGACATTTATATTTATATGACATCTTTTATTAGATCAACCACATGCTTTGTATTAGTTTCTTCAGGAATTTCAATTTGTATTTTTAGTTTCTCATATGTGTCATAAGCTTTGGCAAATAAATTACAGCAACGACCTGTGCCCTAAAAAAAGAAAAACAGTGACTTCAACTGTTATAAAAAGAATCAAAATTCTCTAGTTATCAAAACTAGTTATACCTCGAAAAGAACTGCTGGTATATTATTTTGAACAACTGCTTCATGCACAGTTATGACAGTGTTAGGTCCACCTTCAACAACTAGGAGAACAACAGGAACTGGATCTAAACAACGAGAATTATTCAAAGCAATATTCAACTTAATATTTAATGACTTACCGAATTTTTCTGGTCTTAATGATGCTGTTCCAGTTGAATTTTGTTGTGACAATGTTGGTACACGATTGGAAGTAAAAAATCCACCAGAAATAGCTTGTTCTAATCTGGCACGAAATTGAATTTCACCACCATATTTGTGCGTTGTACCATCATCGACAAAGATAAATTCGGTATGTTTGGAATCCAATGGAGCTTCACCTTTCTCCTCACTGCGTGATTTTGTATACTGAACAATTTGCTAAATATAGAAATCATTTTAAACAGTAACTAGAAAATTAATAGAAAATAAAGTAAAACGTTACTTACACCCTTTACGTCCAATGCTTCTCTTCCACTCACACAACCCCACGTGGCTATACCAATAACATGAATTGGTTTCGAACGATAATGATTTATTTGTATAATTTCACCTACAAGTTTCATTATTCCAGTATTCATTCCACCAGTTATGATCCAAGCACCTAGTTAAATAGATACAAGTTTTTTTCATTTGAAAAAAAATTCAAAATTTTCTAAATCTTATTATACCGGTGGTACTTGCTATTTTCAATAAACCTTGTCGAAACGCCTTCACTAGTTTGGGTTTCATGTTGTATTCAAAAAAAAGCGAAGAAAAAATAAAATTATTAACATCTCATAGAACCTTTCTTTTTCCAACAGATATTATACCTTTTGCACCGCCAGTGATGGAGATAACAAGAGATGGTCTGCCGCTACACCACTCTTGATATAGAAGTTCCTTGACATGTGGTATAGATGTTTCCGCAGGTACTCGGATAAACTGAAAAGTAACATCGCATATTCTAGAATTAGCAGTTATCAGAAGAATGAAAAAACAAACTTCAGCTTTATTCGATCGATTGTCTGTAAATGTGATTGTGCCATGACTAAGCACATTCATAGCATCAAATAACTAAAAACAGATCAATAAGAAAAATAAAAATTATTTATATTTAATAAAAACATCGTGAACTTTTTTTACCTGATTACTTTCTCTACGAAGGGGAACGAAGTTTTCTAATAGTATTTTCGAACTTTCAGCGAGTGCAGTAGTAGTATTTGAATGACTCGCCATGATTAAAAAACCTTAAAATAAAGAATAATCTAAAATTAAAAAGAAAATTTATCTGTATATGTTGTTTCTCCTGGGGTTCTTTTTTAAAAAAAAACTTAAGTTTTCAACTTAAGTCAAAACTTTAATCAAAATTTAAGTCGCACTTACGTAAAACTTAAGTTTTGACTTAAGTACGTTTCTTAAAAAAACTAAAGTCAGGTAGAGGTCATGCAATAAAATCCATTCGTATTTTAGACAACTTAGATTATTTTACAACAGTTTTCTGAACAAAATCTCTGAAAAATGATGTTCAGTCTAATTATGATAAATTGGGTGGGTTACGGACTTCAAATAAAGAAGTTACAAAATTTAAACAATCTTCTATTCAAAAGCTTAAGTGAAAAAAAAAATTTGACTTAAGCGAAATGTTCACTTAAGTTTTAAGAAACTGACCCCTGATCCATTACTCTCTCAAGCACAGACGTGAATGTCACAAAAATAAGCTGAATTCCAAACGTACAGTACTAGAAAAAGGTCTAGTTAGACATTATCCTTCAATCTAGATGTTATCAGCGAGCACTGAGCATAGAGCGTGTAAAAGAATCGTGAGTGAAATAAAGATAATTTAGTTTTTTCCATGATTTCACGCCATTTAGTCTCGAAATGCTGCAAAGTACAATATTCTTTTTTGTTTTCTGTGTATGTGCGCTCAGGTATGCACGCTTTTTTCTGTCATCTAATATTTTGTCTGTCAAAAAAGTGTAAAAAGTTATCTATAACTATAATAATTTAATAGGACTTAAGAATATCAAGAATATTTTCCTTAGACACTACAAGGATATGTTTTTATTTTGTTTACGACATGCTTAACAACAAATAAAAACATAATCTACTCACACTAATTTTTCAAGCGATTTGAGCTGCTACTAAAGAGCACAAAAACTATTTCCTGAACAAGATCGTAGTTCTTTGATTAATTCACACAGGTACAGAATATTCGGCTTTACTTTGACGTTATATTATCGAAAAACTTTCGTAAACTTTGTTTTGTAAGATTAATACAATTCTTCAAAATATTTAACCTTCAGATATCTTCGAGCTATATTTAGTGTTATATTAACTAGATTAGTCAGTTAGTTAGCATGATTAACTATTATTAACACAAAATAAATCATTAATCACATGTGCCAAAAGTATTACAGAACGTCGAATGAGTCATTCTAATGAGTTGGGTTTTAACCATTTTCTGCATAGACGTGTTTGTATTCCTCAAGTATTATTGGAAAATTTCATGAGCAAATAAAAAATTAATAATTATTTATTTCCAGCAAGCTGAATTTTTATTTTATTTTGTTTAGCTTCTAATCTTATATTATATTAGTCATATCGTAAGCAATTTTCCTTAATTCATGTTCTTTCTGTGTTCATTGAGGTTTAGGAATGGGGCAGACAGGAGTATTTTGTTGTATTTTTCAATATTACTGTCCTTTCATCTGCTGTTCTTGGATAGATATAACGTTTCTAATGATTGCGTCAGTAAAAATACTAAAACAATAGTACTTAGTGAGCAATTAGAAACAAAAATATCATGATTACTTAAATATTTTATCATGGGTCTTCTAGAGTTGTAGCGCTCGATACTCGATTTAGTGGTGCTCAGGAACAAATTTTGAGTTGTTAAATACTAGCGTTTTAGTGTGTTCACTACGATGCTAAATCAAGTGGAAGCAAACGCATTTAATTCACAGGAAATAAGTTTTACTGTTTCCTTTTTGTCCAAAGGAAAGTTCAGTGTAGAATACTTCTTAAGAACTCCCCTCCCCCTCACACGGTGGGCATTCTGGTGGACATTAGGCGAAAAATGTCCCGATATGGGCGGAAATTGCAAGTAGACTTTTTGATGATCCAAATAGTGCTACATATACTTCAAACTACAGACTATTTAATGACATAAAAATTTTGATTCCTCTTATCATAGTTAGCCCGAAAACATAGCGAAAAATCTAGCTACTAAGGAATAAAGAGTCTTATCATCAAAAATGGAAACTTCTTACGAAGTTTATACATAGGCTAAAACTAGATTTTCCACTCTAGATGTTTTTTTCAAAAAGTGTTTTATTTTCTTCAAGATGATTTTCGGAGTGATATACAATCACTTCTGAGCAAAAGAAACCCGTTTCGAAGCACGAAAGTTACATGTCCGCCTGCTTTAGCCAAAAATGCCCACTGTTCTGCACGAAGAATTCGATGTTATTAAGAGAAAAAACGACATTAGTTTCTTACTTGAAGTCTCCCTTTTAAAATCTATGTCGCTTTTCACAAAAAAGTTAGTTTCTCATGGGTTTTTGAGAAGTTCTCTGTCAGTCTCCTCATTATTTAGCAGTTTTTGCTTAGTTACCATAGATTAAACCTTAAAACTACTACGATCATCTTCAAACTTGTTTAACCTGTTTCTTGGAACGTGATTTTGGCGCGGTAAACTTGCTACTCCTAGACGGTTCATCGTACAATCTTCATTTTTTTTTTTTGTTTTGAAGCTAACACATTTGTTTGAAGATTGTCCATTATGATTCTTGAATTAAGCCTCTTGAGCCGAGAAAAATAGAAATTATTGTCCCGGATTACAGGACTTCGGAGTTTTGACTCGAAGTGCGTGTAGAAAATGAACGGAAGCGAATCTTAAAAATTATCACGGACAACCTTTAGACAAATGCCTTGGCTTTAAAGTTAAAAATAAAATGAAGATCGTACAATGAATCGTCTAGGAGTAGTTTGCTGAGAGCTCCTTGTAACACCTATAACTTGGCAAATCTCCAACTTTTTGAGCTCAAATTTTTAGCATAAGCTAGTTAGGTGATAACCATCAATCTCTAAGTTTCATCAAAATCGGTTGTAAAATAAAAAAGCTTTTTCCCGATGGGAAGCCTCCTTAATAGAAACGCTGTTAGATTGCGCTTGCATTCCTCCTAATTACGATTTGTGACGGTATGTCACGACGTTTCATTTAAAGCTTGCTTAGCACCTTCAGAAAGACAGACTATAGAGCTGCAACCGCATCACAAGAATTTTGCCAAGAAATGTACTTTATATTTCATGTACTCTAGGAAATAGTGTCGTGTATAATAGTCTCAATTTTTTCTGAACATTTGAAAGGCTTTCTTATTCTTATGTAATCGCCGAGGTTCAGGTTCATTTCTCGTTCTTTTATAGCGTTTTGCTTTAACAATGTCACATTCGAAAAAAATTTGTTTTTCTATATGTTCACCATTGTAACTATACGCAAAAAGAAAAAAAAAAAAACCGAACAATGTTTAGTGCTGTTCTGTTACTTTTCTGTGATATTCAAATGTCTAACATCTTTCCAAAAAACACTTGTTCAATATCTAACTGCGTTGCCAGTAGCATCACTATTCAAGCAGAAACAATTCAATTTTTTTGATTATTTAGTTAGATTCATCTCAGCATACATCTGGATATACGTGCAACTTAATCTAGACAAATAACACAAAAAATGGGATCGTTTTTGCTTGGATAGTTTGCTTAGATAATCTACAGTATTAAAAGCATTTTTTCTTGTCAATTAGAGATAGAATAAAACAAAATTTTAAGGGACGTGCGGTAGAACTATGGATACTCGTCTGTTTCCAAAGTTCTTAGATCCGCACCATGCTGTCTGATTTGGCTTTGATTTTCTAGATAAATTAGTGCTATAAAATGTCTACAACTACGAAGAAGTTTCGTGAGTTTATGGCCGAACCACTTGGCGATAAAACTATTAAAGAAGTACCTGGAATTGGTGAGGTATTGGGTACAAAATTAACAGAAGCTGGATATGAAAGAGTATGCTAGATGATTTTATTTAATGGTTCCTATTTTATATTATAACATGTTTTCTTTCATAGGCTTACGTATTATTTGGTAAATTTTTATTGAGCAATAAAGATGCAGAATTATTTCAAGATTGGCTGCAAACTCAATGTGGAGCCAATGCGCATCAAGCAAAAACAACGACACAAGCATTATCCGAATGGGCAGAAGCATTTATTTAGAATAAAACAACTTATTTATAAATAATTTATCTTCTTTTTCTATCTTTTTAAATTGTTCTTATAATTTGTATATAGGTGTTTTTTCATATAAAAACTGTTTATATGTAACATACATTTGACTATGTCTTTGTTTTGCTCGATTAATAATAAGCAATAAAAAGAGATACTATTCTCGGTCGGAGTAAATTAATTTTTTCAACAGTCCATCTTATAAATCATTTTCATTTTTTTTCCGTCTGTTCTAGATTGTTTGCAATGTCATCATCAACTTCACAAAAATTTCGAGATTTTACATCGGAGCCGTTGAAAGACAAATATGTATCAGAAGTACCTGGTATTGGACCAAAATTATCAAGTAATTTAGAAGATTCTGGAATAACAAAAGTAAGAAAGTTGAGATAGAATGGTGCTTTGTTGCTACCTTTTTTTTTCATTTTTTTTTGATACTTCAAATAACTAAAAAATACGTTTTATTTCAGGCATATGAATTACTTGGTATTTATTTGACATTACTCAAAGATAAAGAATATTTTGAACTATGGATTCGTGACAATGCAGGTGCAAATAGAAATCAGGCAAGACAAACGTCCGATGCCATTGAGGCATTTTGTTCACAATTTTTATAATTGACTCTTAGTGGATCTAACATGTGTAAATATTTTGAGGCTTTTTTGTTTTTGTTTATTTTTTATTCGCTTTTTTTTCTTTACATTGTAATACATCGATTCAAATGCTTATCAATTTTTATTTGACAAGCTTGTCGCTTTTTTCTTATGTGTAAGTTTTTATGTGAAAAAGTTGTATGAACTGTTTTAAATACTTAGAAAATAAATTGTAAAACTGTACGAGATTATTATTTTTTTCTTTTTGAAATTAATCGGTTTAATTTAAGTATGTAGTATAAAAAAGAGTAATGTTGTTTCAAATGAAAAATTTAAGATAATTGCTTTCATTCTAAAAATTCATCACCATACTGGTAAATTATCCTCCTGTTGTTGTTTTTTTTGTTGCAATATCTGTTTTGAACTTAAATGAATACTTTTTTCTATTCGTTGATACCACATGACAGATGAAGAACAATAGTACACGGTAGAACAGTGCATAACAGTGGAATCATATTTAGATTTTCAAAATGAGTGTCATGATGTATATCTCTCAAAATATTTCTACGCTAGTTATAGATACATCTGAGACAGTTAATAAATTACAATTAATGAACGAGAGAGATGTGAAAGTGTAATGCTATTGTTAGTCAATCGATGGTGAGATTTTAAGGTCGCCGAACCGTATTACAAAAAATTTGAAATAGTCAGTCCATTTCAAGAACTTATTAACGATAAGGCATAATAATCTGATATAATTTGTATAATACGAATCAAATAACCACTCTTTTTTTTATACATTTCTGAAAATATGCGTTTAAATCAGCCGCGCGGTTTGTGAGATATCGGTATTAATATAGCCGACATTTAGATTAATTCTTGCCAATGTGAGATCACCTTGGCGTAGTTTTAAGTTAAAATTTCTTGTGTTCCGACAGTAGAATAATTTTCCTTACCACGATCGTGTGTAATACGCTTTCTTCTTATTAGTACATACGTACAATCATTCTGCGAACTCATCCTTATTTATTCGAATTCTTCGACTAATTAATTACATTCAGAAAACTAAAAGTTATTGTCTTTGGTTTAAAACTTCTTCTTTCTTTAGTTCTTTTCATTAGTCTTATCTTTTGGTATGTTTTTGTTTTTTTAGCTATGTCAGAAACAAAACTTAACTAAGAGAATTATCTTACTGTAGTTTCTTAAAGCGTACCTTAAAATGACTCGATAATAGGAGCCTGATGTCTACTGCTCTTTAAAATAGCACAAATCATCAGATTTATTTATTCAAGAACTTCTCTAGAATCT
This sequence comes from Didymodactylos carnosus, assembly GCA_905250885.1. Classification (NCBI taxonomy): domain Eukaryota; kingdom Metazoa; phylum Rotifera; class Eurotatoria; order Philodinida; family Philodinidae; genus Didymodactylos; species Didymodactylos carnosus. Next base: position 16,737 of record CAJNOQ010001041.1, on the reverse strand, counting down.
ATTTATTAAACATTTTTATTTTGAGCTACCATAACAGTATAGTGTTCTATCTCTTAGAACATTAGTCAACTTCGTCTATCATGATCAAAATAAATCTACCTTCGAATGAAACTGTAAATGTGCATTTCTCGTAAGGAAATCAATTCTAAGTTATGCTAATTTTGTTATATCGAGTTTTCTTTTCGTTTTCAGATACCGGTGAAAGTTGCGTTAACTCTCTTATATGAAAGATAGAAGAATGACTGACGGTGTTGTACTTCGAAATACTGATCATCGTTTGTCGACTCGTCCAGATGATACAATTAGCATACTAAGTTCACAATCGGATAGTGTTCAACATTTATCTTCTTATTTTGAGTCGGATGACGAAGGCAAAATACTAGTTAATACCAGTGTCCATAATCTTGATCTTAATAGTGGTGGAGCGAGTGGTAATAATGGCGATGAATTAAATGGAGGTGGTGAAGCAGGAATAAATTCGACGTTGAAACCAAAGAAAGATTGGACAATTTATTTAAATAAAACATCGAAACATTATCATAATGGGAAAAAAGATGCGCAGCATTCAAATGAATTTTCGTCATCAGATGACACATATTCAGAAGATGAAGATGATGACGAGGAAAATGATGATTCTTCGTCATCAGTTGGTTTTGATGAAGAGGATCCATGGACCATTACGAATGAACAACGTGATTACTACACAAATCAATTCCGTGAATTACAACCAGACATAAATAAAGTTATTATGGGTATGTTTCATGTAGATAAGCTTAGACAAACAACTATAAATAAGTTAATAATCGTCTATTCTTCTAGGAAATATTGCCAAAGAATTTTTTGAACGATCACGATTACCCACAAATGAATTGTCTAAAATATGGAATTTATCAGATGTGAATCATGATGGGGCTTTATCATTAGCGGAATTTTGCACAGCCATGCATCTTGTTGTATTACGCGTAAACTCATTTGAATTACCGGACGAGCTACCAGCTCAATTGATGCCCTATACACCTTTAATTGATTTATCTGATACAACATCATTAACATCTACAGAAGTGCCACCTAGTCAGACACTTGTTGATTCAGCCATTACACCAGCAGCTATGATCACAAAACCCACAATACTAGGAGCAGTCCCACCTGCCGTTTGGACCAATTTTAATGATTTAGAATCAGAATCCATAGCGTCTCCTCAATCGAGACCAAAAGAATTTACATTTGCACCTCCCGTCTCTTCAGACAGTCATAAAATACTTGCACCTGTTCCTCTAAGACTATCATCTCCTGTCGGTCCTCCGCCCGTATTGAAATCGTTCGACTCATCAAAAAGTATTCTCCCACCACCGCCTCCTCCTCCACGCTCAAACAAGCACAGTCGTAATGCATCACTCGATTTCATTAATGAAACAACAACAACAACAACAACAACAGTTCCACCTCACGCGCCTACTCTTCCACCTCGTACACAAACCGATATACAAATAACACCTCAACAACCATCTCGTACATCGATTGCGAATAACAATAATAACAGCAGTACTGTTACCACACCCTTATATCATGCTAGTCGTACGAGACCATCGATTGTTCAACAACCACAACAAACAGATCCGAATGTGTTATTACAACAGATACGTGATTTATTACAGCCAGATAGTTTACAAGAACTGTCAACATTAATTTCAACTAATATAAATAATCAAGATGATCCAAATGACAATACCGAACAACAGCAATTACACACAGCATTAAATCAAACAAAAATACATAATTCAATTTTAAAAGCACAACTCAAACATTGGGAAGATAGATTAACTGATCTAATTGATAAACGAATATCATTAGAACTACAACTTAAACTTCAATAGAGGATTAAGTTCTTGACGATCAGTCTCATACACGTCCTGATTCATCCTATTGTTTTTCTAGATTCATTTATGTTTTCGATATCAATCTTATTGTACAATACGTCTTTTGTAATAATATATAGCTATTTTTCTCACGAAGTATTGTCGCTTGTTAGTCCAATTCATGTCGTTTTTACATTGTTAAATCTCTCGTCATTTCATCATTGACATACGTCCAGCTATTGTTATTAAAATGATCTATATAGTGCAATTAGAGGTCCATTAGCAACTGTCCGGTAGTTTTCTGTCACCTTTCTCCCAGAATTGTTACTTTTTTTTCTATAACTGCTTTTTATGTTTTAATACCCTAATGCTCTCTTTCGATGACACAAAAAACTCTAAGACGTACGCAGAAGACCTTGATCTGTGAACCTGCGTAGATCCAGCTTTAACAGTGATACTCAGTGTAACACTTATAGTCAAACTGGTCACACTGAACTTCACAGTTTTGTGATCTGAAGCATATCTCAACTCCAGATCCAGGTCTCATCAATTCGGGTCACGATCTAACAATCTCTGCTTCGGAATCACGCTTTTATGGTAGTCAGTTTTTTATTTGTTAATTTTTGGCTCAAAAAACAGGTGTATATACTATTTTTCTCGTTTTTGTTATCTCATTTTGTGAATGTTAAGAGTGCGTCTTCTTTTCATAGAAATGTTGTCAAATTAAAACTGAAAATGACAAAGACTTCACCTTCTTATGATTGTTTGAAAGTTAAACAGAACATATTTTTATTTTTGTTTCAAATATCTGCCTATTATCATTTAATGAGTTTTGCGGTCCATTTTTCATCGTGTCGGGCTACCATCTTCTGAGATTCCATCCGATTGAGATAAAAACTTTATCAAAGGTATTCGAGACAATATCGCAGAAATACTTTTTTACATCTTTCATTCTCGAGTTATAAATTTTTTAAAACTGAAAACAGTTTTTCAATTTTAAAAACTCTCGTACCCTGACACAATAAAAAATGGAGTTTTACAGCAAAGCCCTAAAAAGAAGGAAAAAGCATCCTTAGCAACTAGCGGATAAATCATGTAAAAGCAGACTAGGTAACGAGTGTATTTTCTTTTTTTTTTGAATCAATGTTGTACCTTAGTTTTCTGTCTCTCTCTCTATGTCTGGCAAAAAGATCAATTTGTTTTATTGCTCATGAGACATACATTCTTCAATACAATCGTTTGTTTGTTTCTTGTTTTAAAAGGAATGTCTGTATCTTTCTTAATAAACATCGTTTTAATATTTATCCTGTCCAATGATATATTTACAGTATTGTGAAAAATTATAAAAGCAGTTTAATAATACATCCTAATATTAATGTTTTTTCTTGTGGAAAGCTCAAGCGAGAATAGATGCATTTGACTATGCTCTTTCCGAATATATCGTTGAGATTTCGTTAGCTTACTGTTTTCTTAAAGAAAAAGTCTTTTTAAGAGAAAGAAGCAGTTTTTCTGTGTGAAAAATTATAGGATCATTCCGTTTTTTTCTTTATCAAATGACTTGAAATAATTTTTGATAATACTAGCATCAAAAACTTAGTATATAATCGATGTATTTTTAGTGTTAGAATCGTAAAGGTTGAATAGTTTCAGAAATCAGATTTCTGCAGAACTTGTTTGAGACAGATTTGGAACTGCTCAGAAACTAGTGCGACAGAGGTGTAAAAACGTTTTTTTCCTTTCTGGTCTTAAAAAGCATAGTTAGATGCACAAAATGAGATGTTGCACAGCTCTGTAGCGCATAGAATAAACGTACTGGATACGCGTATAAGTTAAAGATAAAAAATTTTCTTGATTTTTCTACGGGAAAATGCAGAATTAAGCAACTGTTTTGCTTACTCGTATCTGGTAAAGTAAGACAGTGTAACAAGTAAGACCACTTTATCTGACCACAATTTGATCGAACAGATAACAGAGCGATAGTTATTATATTCAAGTGATAACAACTACTACATCGACTACTTCTGCACCGAGTTGAGTGTTCAAAAAGCGTCTGAAACCAATAAATTATTATAGAATCAGAACAGTTCTAAAATGATCTTGACATATTTTGAAACTACATATCTGTAAAGTATTTTTACGATGTACTATATTGCAAAGGTGTGGCTTTTCGGGTCTACGCTTTTGTTGACTATTAGAATAAAAGGTTTGAAAGTGATATTTTTCAACCTCTAGATAAATGGGAATTTAAAAAAGCACAATTATTGCGCAAAATTACCCGCCGCTATTTCCTACATAATGGACGTAGTCGAATAAGCAAGGTTTTTGCACCAAATGATTTTTTTTTTCTATCAATAATATGTCAGAAAACAGTTACGAATATTTTCTATGCCTTAGATTTTCGAAATTTGGATACCAGGTGTCTGACCGCTGTGGTATAAAATGAACTATTTCTGAATGGAAAAGAATCTAGGCAAAACGTTGAGAACTCTGGTTAAATGTCAGCATTAGCCTCGGTTAGGGTCCATTTTCGCTGTACTTTTGAGTTTGTGTTATAATTATTAGTTTTTTTACCAGATATCAAGTTCATTCTTAATTATTGATTTCCTGATCAACATTTTCGACCACAAGCTGGTAACGGGTACGGCAGGACTAATTAGCCTCTAACTATTTTCTATTTTTCTCGTGTTCCTTTAGAAACCTAAAAATTAATGTTTTTTTAAAAGGTGCGCCGCGAAATACTCTAGAAAATCATATCTAAAGTTTAATTTCAGAACTTCAATCAAGAAAATTACGCAAATTAGACGAAAGACCAAACAAGTGAAAAGTTTGTAAATTTGGTATGTTTTTGGTCAATACACTGTTAAAAAGCTTCTTCAGCTCTCAAGAACTCTAAATTTATCCTTCAGTTTTTAAAAAAATGATTTTTTTCGTCCTTTGAAAAATTGAAAAACAAGTTTAGAGTCCTCGAGAGCTGAAGAACAGAATTTAAGTTCTCTATTTGGGATAAATGAAGAACAAAATTCCCGTTGACTTTTCAGTTCTCTGAAAAACTGAAGAACATAGTTTTTTAACAGTGTACGTTCTTGCCACCGGGAACGATTTACAGATTAATAGAAGCACTCTTTTTATTGTCATCTTCTTATAACGACAGTTTATCTTAAATTCATTCATTCATCTTATACATCTTATTCATTCATCTTATAACGACAGTTTACAACTAACAATGCAGGGCTCTCGTTCTGGTTCCGTATTACAGACTCAAATCATGTCTGTAAAAGTCACTAAGGCTCTTAATGTAATACTCAGCTGGTAGGATATCAATAAGATCGAAATCTCCAGTATGGGAGAGATTCCACATGAGTCAACATCGGGATCTCATTTTGTGCTCCATAACCTGTCTGTTGCATATTAAATCAAATTACTTATTTGTCTTTTAAAAGATTTGTATGTGCCCTGCCTCTAATAAATTTGTTGAATCACGGATAAGCTCCTGTTTATAAGCTCGACAGTTTTCACTTTTAATTTTATTGTTCGAACAAGATGAAAAACTATTAAAACGAAAACGAACTACTACCCGAATTCGAATCAGAAGACTGATGAAACGTCTTTTATCGGTGTGGTTCCATATCCCCGATTCGAAAATATCTCGTTGCAGATACGCAGCTCAATCGAAATCTATTTTTGAGTATATCCCGAATAGAATATCGTTTCATACTCCGACTTGAATATCTATTTTTTATAGCTCGAACGGGATACGCCACTGTTGGGGCTATGATAAAGTTAGAACCAGAAGCTTAATAAAGTCAACTTTTAAACTTATAAGTGCGGATGCAGCATTTGATTTAATCTGTCTTGATTTAAAGTGAAAACAGTCTATTACTCATTAAAGTTCTCACAGATACGTAAAAAACGAATAATAGACAATGAGTAAGTAAAAAAAAGTTCATAAAGGTGATAATACCCCTCTTTTTCTGGTTTTCCTTCAATACAGAAAATGAGTTGTCTTTGAAAACCAGAAGCAGCTGGCACTGAACCGACGGTACTAACTTTTTCTCGATGTCGCATACCCAAGGGAGAAACAGCTGATTGAAATCAGCCCAAAATCAATTGATTTTCAGTGATTCTCTGTGATTTCCAATGACTTTCAGCCATTTCCGGTGACTTTTCATTTGGTGAAAATCGATGAAAATCGGAAAAATCCCAAAATTACCTGTTTCCCCCTTGCGTATATCTCTAACCGTCAGCATCACCTTCTACATTGTCTATAATTTAAATTGTATGAATTATTTTATTGTTAGAGTAAAAAATAAAATTATGCGAAAAGATGAGTGAGAAAAAAGAATGCGCTGTCAGAAGAATCCTACGTCCTACATGAATGATCTCATACGAAATAAGCAACCAATCATGAATAATATTTCTTCTTCATTCGGATATGCGCTAACATGTCTGATGTCAACAATTAGGAAATCCATCCACGATGTCAAGATGATGGTAACTGCGCAAGCTTTTTCTCACCCCCGCCCCCCTTTCACTTTGATAATTTGTGTGTGCTGATCACTGTTTTTTGCATCCGACGTTTCGTGGATGTATTGTACGGAAGTTTTCATATGATTTTATTAAATATCTGGAGTCAACATTGATTTCAAGTAAAATATCCGTTAACTCGTCAGTAGGACCTTTTGTACCAAATTCTAATGCTTGTGTTAATCAACGACGAACCCATAAATCTTTCGCACTTCTTACAGATCATTGGCTTTCTCAAATACTGCGATAGATAGGCCAAAAAACTGTTTCTTTGCTAACATTGTTAATGTGATCGATTAACATTGTGTCATTGCTATCAGTTTTTCTAGACAACATTTCTTTAGTAGAGTCGTGCGCAGGTTCATTATAAAAGATGATTCCTGTTTCCAAAACAGACCAGAATAGAGTATACTCTGACAAAACTATCTCCCGAACGGCAGCCAGCCAGCTTATTCAGTGTTCCGTCAAGAAATCACCTCTTGCCGAAACAAATTTTATAATAGTTTTATTAGAAACTTTGTTTTTTTCAAGTTTCAACACTGATAACGGCAATGAACGGTAACGATAATAAACAGTAACGGTACTACTGGCACAGTAACGAACAGTAACTGTAATGCCAGTAACAGTAATGAATTGCAACGGTATTATCGTTGCCCGAAACACGGTCCGTCACTGTAACTGTTGCATGTCTACTTCCTCCAATGCTGTCGTCACGATCAGTTGAATAAACGTGGTATTACCAATCAAAAATGGTATAAAGGAAAAATCGTGTGCTCTTAATTCTTAAAATGGTTGGCTAAGGTACACTTTTAATTATTTACAATTAAAAAAGAATTATATTTTCTTTTTTAGGTAGGAATGATCCAACGACTAAAAAATTAAATTTGAACAGATGCAAAAAAAAAGAAACGACAACGGCTGTTTCAAAAATACGTATTGGCAGAACGACGAAGTATTGCGTCAAACAATCAAAACCTGATTCTAACCCTTTGTAAACTTGAAAATGAGCGAAAAGATTCTTATAACAGAATTTTTATGTAACAAAGGAACTATATCCAAAAACGATGGTGTCTGACAGGCGAATCAAAATGAATTGCATGAAATTACTTTTTAATAATTTTTCAAAAACATTTTTGAAATTCATCATTTAGTTACTCAAATAACGGGGACCAAATATGCACAAATCACTATTTGTATGTTGTGTGGATTAGTTTGCCAATAATAAACATTATCCAGAGAATTTTAAATGAATAAAACAAACATAAAAAGAAAATATCTAAAGTAGATCGCAATCACCTAAATGAACATGAGTTGAGGATGTTAACTTTCTACTTTATAATTATAATATAGATATAACTCAATTTCTTTCAGATTTGATCGTTATAGCAGATAATAATAGATTTCTGTTTAATATTACGTGTACGTTACTTGTATTGTGAATCCAAATTGTTTTCTTTTTATGTTGAATAAAAAAACTCGAGTAATTTCAACATTTTTATCTGACTTTAAATTTTTTTCGCTTTATCCAAATTTTCTCTATTTCTAATTTGTTATAGAAGTCAAATATGTACAAATTATCGTTGAAATTTTTGTAATTTGTTTGGTTAATTCATAATTCAAACTGTCCGTTGGATGGACGAAATTCATCCTTCATTGCTTTTATCTGATAAATTGAAAGCAATACAAAAGACAGTCATGGATCAACTGGTGTTCGATTTAAATGCAGCATTAAATGAAACGTATTCAAAAACGATAACGAGAACAACGAAGTCAAAACGACGAAAAAAACGTACAACAACTAATAATAGTTCAAATAGTGTGAATATCGCATGTCGTTCCGATGTGTCAGATAGTACAACTCAAGAAAATTTAACATTAAGAATGACTTGTCACAGTGAGGGAGAAGATTTTGAAATACCTTCAAGTAAGTTTAGTAACATATTGACATTTCGATTAGATATTTATTTGACGTGTGATTGATTTATCTAGCAAAAGTGTAGTTTCATTTTTGGTAGCTTCTGTATATTTTTTTTATTTGTCATCAACGGTATTTTGTGAGTCTTTTTGACTACGTTGACATTGAAGATATCTTTAATTTCAGTTGAATAGTTTTTTTATATTCGCTGTATTTTTCTAGAAGTTGAATCCACTTTATTGACTTCAGAGTCTGATTCAACGTCTAGAATTGATCCATCATCAAGACGTCGTCGTCGTCGACCATTTAAGAAACCAAGCCCTCCGATAATTATATCAACATCGACCAATGTTATGATCACTAGTTCTGACCAATTAATGAAAAATCGTGTAATTGAACATATAAAAATACCATCATCATCAAACATAACAAACACATCTGGTAGTGAATGTGGTGGTAACAACACGTCAAATTCAAGACAACGTCGACGACAATATTTCAGTGAAAGTAGTTGGAATAATAACGAAATGCATAATAATGTTGACACCACCCATTCTTCTTCCTCGTCCTTTTCAATAACAACAGTTGGAAAAAGAAAACGTTCGGCTCGCGCATCATCTCGTTTCATTCATAATTCTCGTGAGGATCTTCATCGGCCATTGAGTAGTTCAATGAATGAATGCGAACGAACGCTGATGGATGACAATAATCGGTATGACACAATTAATTTCACTGTTTCCAACGACATGTTCTGTGTTTCTCTTTAGAACTGAAATCAGTAGCAGTAGCAGTTTGAATTTAAGTGATAGTGACCCTTCACCAACTAGTAATGAAGGTAAAGAGTTCTAAATTTTTAAAATGTAAAATAACGTGAATGCTTTTCTTTTATAGCTGATGATGAACAGTCGGATTTTCCAAGAGATGAAAGTGTACCGCATGTTGTAAAATGGTGGAAAGACAAGAACAATAATGCTGCTGCTAATGGCAAAATGTTATCATCAACAGATGTTAATATTGAAAAAGTAGTAAATCGAGCATTTACAGTCATGTTCCAATCGTCAAAAACATCATTTCGAAATCGTATTAAATCATATATGACTAGTAGAGAAATTCTGACAGGAAATCGGCATACAACATCTAACGATATTAAAAAAGTGCGCATTTATCTTATTTTATTGTAACTTGTTTACAACAAGGGTTTTCGTTATTTAGTATATTTCAACACATGTGAGAAGACAGTCAAAACTGCTAAGAGATAACAAACGATCATATCACAATAGTTATAATCATAAAAGAAGAAAATATTGTCAAATTAATTCAAATAAAACTGGTTAGTCTATTATATGAGAGAAATACTTTTCTTTATTTAATTAACTATTATTAACTTTTTAGATGAAACTTGTCTTATACCTCCAATGTCAGCCTCTGCAAGCAATATCGGTCATCAATTATTTCAAAAATTTGAATGGGAATCCTGTTTTGATTTAGGTACAGTCTCATCTAGAATTATAACTCCTGTACAAGTAATTTATCAAAATTATCGTGGAGGGCTCAGACATGAGGTGGACTCTTTAAAAACTGACTATGAAACTAAAGACGATAGTTTTAATGAAAAAATGGATGGATAGCGACGTAGTCCAATAATACTCATTCATTTTCTTGCAATCAAGTTATAACTGTGAATGTAACTGTTTTATTCTTATTTACATTATTTATCTATACATTTAGATACATTTTTCTTTTTTTACCATAATTTGTTAATAAAATATAGTAATTATTCTTAACGACTACATGGAAGTGTCAAATTAATGATAGAATTTGACAGTTATGGAAGGAGATAGATTAAGTGAAAAATAACATAAAAATCCATTTGTTTTTAAATACAAAGAACGTGTGTACTCTCTTTGAACAAGACTTGATTTTTTCACGAGTTTTTTCTTGTCTTTTAATTTAATTATTACTTTTTTTTTGATAATAGTAACAGTCGACGTATATATCACCGAACAATACAAATATATAACAAATAAAAATTACTGCAGAAACAAACAAAAAAATATATCGGAAATTCATTTTTGTTTTTTTGAAAAAGTTGAGTACATACATATATATCTATAAAATTGACATGGCAAAACAAAACAAACAAAAAATAAGCTTTGTACAATTGTGTTAAATACTTTATGTAATAAAAATATAGATATAACAAGACAAAGTGTAAAAAATAAATAACAACAACAAAGACAAAAAGTGAGAGTAAGATATGTACGTATATGAGTTTCAATACAATTAAAAGATTGCTTCAACAGAATAGAAAATTATGACATAGACAAACAAAGGTAATATCACCAGGGTGATCTCAAATAAATACAGAAAAATATCACCAGTATGTATAAAAAGAGCAGAAAAGAAGAACAAAGCAAATTTATCAGTATAAGTTTTGAAAACAAGAGGAAAATCATATGAAAATTTTTTTGCATAATGATTTCTATTAAAAACAAAAGACAACAACTACAAATTAGAGATACTCTGTATTTACTTCACATTTATCATCTTCATTATATGCATTATTATGTTCATAGATATTGTGGATTTTTGTATTTGTTAGTGGTTGACCAATTTTTGTTGCATATTGTGATGAAGATTTTTGTTTGTATGTTGCCGTATTACCAGACGAAGAATTATTATAAGTGATTGTCGATACCGGTTGTACTTGATTAATACCTCGTGAACTACGTCTAGTATTAGTCACGTCAGATGTATGTTGTTGTGGTCGTTTGAAATTTGATGACCATACTGCATTTTTCTGCTCTTTAACTTTACCAGGTGACTTTTGCAGTGATGGGGACGATTGAGATTGCTTTTGAACTTTTGTTTCTTGTTGTTTCGGTTGTTTTTGTTGTAGAATAACAGCTGATGATGGATGTTCGTTTGATGATGGAGGGAAATTTGATATACCCTCTTCATTATAATTCGAAAAGCCACTTAGTGGCCGTCCTGAACTATATTTACTACTAGCACGACTAAAACGTCCCATTGTACGAAAAATTGAACTTCGTATAGAACTCCATTTTGTCGTATTCCATACTTCGGCAACGCCAATTGATGTCCAATAAAAATGTGTGAGAAATGCACAAGCACCAATGCACGCTAATACCACAATTAATACAACAATAACAATGATATCCGTCGTTACAAATGCTTCGGTCATCCTCCTCCGCTAGTTATCCCTAGCGGTAGTGATACCTGGAACAAAAAATAAGATCATGTTGAATATTTCCTCAAGACACAAAAATATACAATAGAGAAGATCAACATCTTTCGATTTAACGATAATGTGTAGAGCTGAACATCTATGTTTGCACTATTACATGTGGGTAACATTCAAAAATGATAAGTATACGTATATCATTGTTATAAAAATCATTTTTTCGCTTGAAATATTATTACAGTGACACTTTAGTGACGCCAGTCGACTTATTATTTTTATTTTTTCTCATTTAAAGATTTTAAATAAAACATAGCATAAGTTTTTAGTATACATCATGATAGGTAGAGAAAAAAAGATATTCATAACATTAATCAACTATTTTATTGGATTTAACACACTAAATTCGAAAAAAAATTCAGCATCATTTTCGTTTGTCGGAAATCTTTGTACATGAAGGTACAAATTTGAGAATGAGAACAACTATTGTAAGAAAGACTATGTTGTTGGTTACACAATATTTTTCCTCATTTTTAGAAGAAGAAACGAAAACAAGAGAACGTTTCTCGTTACAATGACTTAGTTGTTGACTTTTGCAGTAATAAAGATTTTTTAAAAAAAACAATTTAAATTATTTAAAACTGAGAATACAAAAACAAACTGTGTACTAAATACTTACTCTTACACCCATGTCTTGTTTAAATAAGTTATTAACGATAATATTTTAAATGTAACTTGTTAGGCCATATAAGACCTTTGGTTGAAATACAAAATTTTTATTTCTTGTAACGCCAAGAACATTTTAAAAAAAGAGACTTCACCATTCACGACACACACTAGTACGTCTTTTTACATATTTTTTTCCCTCTCTCTTTCTCTCTTCTATATCATTGTTGTGCAAAAAAAATTATGTCCCCATTTTATTTCTCTTTCTCTCTTTCGTTTTTTTTCATCATCTTCTTTCACAAATAATACATATAAAGGTATATTCTATGTACTATAATGTATGAATAGAAAATAAAAAAAAAAAAAAGATGAAATAAAAGAAACGAAAAAAATGTGTTATAATGTATAGAAAAAAATTCGATAATAAACATATTGTATCGTCTCTTTTGTTTGCTAATCATTTTAAATGTATAAAGACGAGTAGATATATGTAAGAAAAAGTTTATCTAATTCTTTTCAAACTCTTAAATCATATTGTACGATTAGAAAAAAGAAGAAGAGAGAGCATACAGTAGATCTATTCAAATTTTAATTTCTTTCAAATATATCTCTTCCTTTTCGATAAAAATAGACTAGTTGTAGATCTTCATTGAAGTTACAGCTGCCAAAAATATATAATAATATTTCTTTTTCATGTTTTTTTTTTTGTTTTTTTTGTGGTATTTTTACACATTTACCACTATGTTGACCTTCTAACAAGAACTTAAAAAAGACAAAGAAAAAAAAATACGAGTAACATAATGTTATATTACTCTGTTTTTTTTTTTTTTTTCATTAAAATCGTTTTTTTATGATTAAATGTCATGGGATCGTGAATATACCATTGACCAATCTGATAAAGTGTCTGCTGTTTTAGTTAGTCTACTAATATTTTCTTTCTGCTTAAATTCATAAAGTTGATATTGTGAAAAGAATGTGTCAATGGTAATTGAATTTGAGAATGAACCTTTGTTTACTCTTCTCTTCACGGTTATTTATGAAATATCGTTCTAAGCTAAATAACATATATTTGATATCGGTATATAAAAATCCTTTTTTGTATGAGTCACTGTTATTATCAAATGTTCAATTACTGTAGGAAAGTAAATAAACGGATTATTTGTAGTATACCATAATAGAAAAAAAAAAAAGAAGAAAAGAAAATGAAATTATGCACATAATATAAATACAAAGTGGCAAGGTTAATTCTCAAGTATAAGATTTTTGAACATAACTCGATAAAATCCTAACATACACCCAAAAAAATAAAAATAAATGATAAGTAAAAAAGAAATATAAATTAGAAAAGCGATTAAGTGCTATTATTATCATTCATATGCTATTTAGTATAAAAATGTTCAAATTACAAAAAATCTTTATAGTTTAAACGAGTATTTTAAATTTTTAATTACATAATAAACTTTAAAAAAGTAACAGAAAGATTTAAGACCAATAAACTTCTTAAATAATAAACCGATTATTTACCAATTATATATGACTAAAGAATAATAGTTTATGTTTATTTAGAGACCTTCTCAGTAATATATTTAAGAATAGAAAAATTAACACTTACCTATTTGTCATACATTTGTCAATCATTCAAGCATGGCATATTTTCTTCTACTATACTATTAAGTACAAATATTATCAATGTAAGACAATATTCATTTTTTATTACAGAATAAACTTAATAAGAAAAAAAATAGAAAAATATTGTAAATGTTTGACATAAACAATCGAGAAAAACAGCTTACAAAATCGGTACAACTGTCAAATTTCTTTGACAAAAACATGAAGAGGGACAAAATGTGTTTTAAAGATTGTCATATTTCCCTTAGATAGTTTTAAATAGATAACCTTATACGATGATCCAGGTCAAAAAAAATCAGATTAGGATCTTATACGATCTTATAAAATCTTATAAAAATCATATTAGAATCTTACGAAATCTGATAAAATCTTACTATAAGATCTTACATCAAGAATCAGTTTCTATATTTCTTACAGAATTTTACAAAGTCTTATACGAATCTTACGAAATCAGACGAAATTGTACAAGAATCTTATAAGATACTACAGCAAGATTCTCTGACCTGTGAACGCATTTATTATATGTCTCTTAAAACATTTTAAAGACTTTTATTACTATTCTACGCTGTTTAGAAAACTACCATTAGATGACTAGTGCTCAAAAACTTATTTATTATTTGTTGACCATAGAATCTTAACAAGAAATAGTGACATTCACAGTAGAAAATAGATATATTATTGACATTTATCGCTTTGTGTTCGATCGTATAGAAGAACTACTATGTTTTGACGTTTGATACCGACTTCATAGAGAGTTTATTTATTTCATTTGTCTCATGTTTGATTATCTACATTTATTTTTTTTACCCTGTTTTTCTTAAATTAAAACTAAAATTTTACAATTTACTTGAAGTTTAACTAAAAAATATACAATATTTTTAAGAATAGAAAAAGAGTTATCAAACAAACTATTTTTTTTATATATTTATAATGATAATGATGTAGCCGTCAAGATAAGTTTACAGATGCTCTATTGCTTCTGTTTCTGAATTTTTTTATGTCTTTATAAATATATAGAGAAAGAAAAAGAACTATCGTAAAATTAAAAAAATACAAATGTCTATCCTTTCGGTATGAAGGCGCACGCGTTCACTGTAAAATCTAAAAAATATATTCATTAGTATAGAAGAGAAGGGAAGAAAATAGTAGTCTATATAAAATATAAAATATCAAGGCTAGAAATACGACAATTGTTGCCAAAAAACACAAAAAAAAATCTATAACGTCTACCTGATTTTCTATTACTTTTATAAGAATTTTTGTTTGATTTAGTTTTGATTAAGAAAACAAAGGCATCAGCGATAGTATGCGCTTTCAATATTTCTCATTCTTTTATATGAAAATAAGATATATTACAGGGGAAAAACCTATGACTTATTAGCTACCATTTGATCAATGGTCGTACAGTATCGGAACTACAAATAAATTTTGGCAACTTCTCATTCTATAACTAAATGTTAAGATGATAGTAGGGGTTATTCAAAACTTAATTCAGATACTTCATTTTCACAGTACAAAGAGTTATGATGATATCTCTACAAATCTTACTAATCAAGAAAATAATCGTCTACTTAAAATCTTTTTTTCTTCTATTTTCTATCTTAAAGTTATCTAATTGAAAAATATGCTTAAAACAAATTAAAGATTGTCTCATACCTACTACGTCTATTTAAAACTCAAATATATTTTTCTACAAAATAATTTGTTCTGCTTCAATGAACCAGAACTGTTGACAGAATGAAACATAATTAGCCAAGCTATTTTTAATTTTGTTAAAATATTATTTACCGTTGCTTAAAGTACAACATCAACCGAATGCACATTTTTGCGTTCAATTTTTCAGCTAAATGAATATTGAATCAATATAGTATTATTTCATTTCTTTTTTATCATATTCTACACCTGGTTGTCTTTTTTTTCCAAAATTCACAGAACAAGAAATGATTTTCTTTCTTTTCTCTACTATTATTATAATATTTTTATTTTTATGTGTCTCTTTTACTGATGGCATCATCATCATTGTTTTGTATGTGCGTGTGGGTGTATGCGGGTGTATCGGAAGGTGCAACCAAAAAACAGAAAAATTAGTTATTTATTAAAAAACAAAGATGGAAAGAAGAAGAGAAGGAAAAAAAATCTAAATGACACATGTGTTTCAATGTTTTTGATGGCAAACATTTTTATTATCTCTAATATGTGTAATAACCAGTCTTTTTATATCGAGTATAGTAAAATGTACAAATGTCGCGGAATAGAAATGTTTTTGTTGATTTTAGAAGAATTCATGGCTCTTTAATTTGTTCTTCGATGGATCTTTGAAAATAAAGCAATCTTATCACGGCCATTTTTCTTTTTATCGCCAAATAATGATATGCAGTTCAGAAAAGTATAGAATTTTCTCTGAAGATGTTTGAATTTAATTTTCTGAAACGCAAATGTGTAATTGGAAAAAAAGTGAGTTTAATTTAAAAGAAAATGCGTCTCAAAATAAGACGGCATGAGTATACGGCATAAAGTGTGGTAGGATAGCACTATTTCATAGGAGTGTGCTGGAACTCAAGTACCGTCCGTCTGTATAGTGTTCATAGAATTTTGTCAAAGAAATCGAAAAAATTTCGAAGTATAATATCTCCTTCTATTCTTAATGGTACCCTTCCTCTTTTTTCACCTTGTTACCAAATGCGGGGGGGGTACACGTCCGATCGAGGTCAAATTTATAGAGATAGAAGAGCGAAAAAGGAAATTGATGCATTTTTGCCCCTTCGAGAATGATCCGATCGAGTCGAAATTTTCACCCCAAATACTCCAGACCCTATCTCAAGTTCTATTTTTGTTTCGAAAAATATGCTTTCTTTCTCCAGATATACGAAAAAAGCTGAAATCACCGAAAAAAACTGCCTTTTTTTACGTGATTTTCAGCATTTTTCGTATATCTGGAGAAAGAA